>APFE031068156.1:27566-93399 GCA_000404065.3 Pinus taeda | reverse complement strand
AGACCGAGATGCTTGACAACCACATGCAGAAAGTGCCATTCCTGAAGATGAATTTGAAGAGTGCTCCAAATGGATGTTATGCTTCTTCATTGCTGCTTCCAAGGCTTCCATCTTCTTAAAGCATTTAGATTCTAAGTGGCCATCTCAACTACAAAAGTGGCAATGTCTATCAGTCTTCTTCCCTTTGTTTTTATTTGCCTTATCATTCTGGTGAAATGATTTTTCATTTTGAGGCTAAAATTGCTTAGGACCCTTGTTTGGTTTATGACCATTCCTTTTAGGACACGACTTCTTAGGATTCTTTGAATTTGGTTGCTGATGGGCAGCTAACGCTTTCTTAGAAGAGTTTCCAAGATTAAGAAGACCAAGGTGTAAGAGTTTTTCTTGCTCTCTTATTAAAGAATCACAAAAAGAATCAAAGGAAGGGGACTTGTAGGCTTGTCCTTGAGAAATGAAGGCTTCTCTTGAAGAATGGAAGGTGGAAGCAACCACAGAGTAGGTTGGTCCCAGCATAGTAAGAATGGAATATATAAGGTTACTATCTTCTTTCTTAACCTTAACACCTTCCAAGAGAAGTCTAAGGGTCCTAAGGGTCTTGAACTTGGACAAAAAATCTTCAATGCAAGAAAAATTATTGGGGTCCAATGTAAGCAACTCATTTTCGAGTTGATGGGCTCTAAGTTCATTTTTGATTTCAAAAACTTTAGTAATCTGTTTCATTGCTTCATCAGGAGTATCAAGTTCTGCAATATTGAATCTAAGATCTGGAGAAATAGACATCCTTATCAACCCACGTGCTTGATCTTGCCTATTTTCCCATTTAGTTGCCTTATCTTCATCTTTCGGTTTGGTTTCTTGGCCTGTGGCTATTCTGTAGAGACCTTTACTTCTAAGTAAATCCACAATGTAGGACTACAAATTGGAAGTAGTTGGTGCTGTCAAGAATAACTTGGCATGGACTTTTCATTTTAACAGAAACTGAAGCTATAGATGCTGAAACTAAGTGTTCTAATGGAAAGATCTCGAAAAATTAGGCTGGTTAAAAAAAAACGGCTTCCGGATGAAGAAGTTATGGCTTTTTGAAGAAAAGTTGATGAAGATGCCGATGAAGTGCGGGAATGTGCGGAAATGAATGATAATGTTAAAAAAAAATCCGTCACCTTTCCAAAATTAATCTAATTAGTTTAACAAAAAGAAGACTTGAACTCAAGACCTCTACTCTCATAAAGTAGCTTTGGACCAAATGAGCTAAATTAAAAGTTTAGTAATTTTTGGAAAAGAGGAAGGTTTTTTTTCTAGTCATTGAAGCTTTGGGCTGTGTGCTTACTTGAGAAAGCTTTTTTTTCCCTACAAAACAAAATACACAAAACCCAACACGGACATACAAAAAAAACAAACCTTACGGCTTGAAGTTAGCTTTACCCGGAAACTAAATATTTTCCTCAATGTTTCTGATTTTCCGAGATCACACTAAGGTGCGACGGAAAAGAGCATACGCATGAGAAAAATCCTTCCTCTCTGTTTCTGATTTGCCCAGATCGCACAGAGTCGCAGGGCAAAGAGCATACGCAGAAATGAAAGGTATAGATCCGGTAATAAAAAAGAGCTAAATAAACCGAAATAATAAACAGAGAGAAAATAACTGGAAACTGCAAATAGACACTGTATACCTACAGATCTCAAAAATAACGTAGCTAGGGCTACCAAAAACCTTTTCGTGTGAAACGAAAGTGGTTCCTCGCTGGAAGGGATGCTCCTACCACAATAGAGCAGTCCTCTCGACCCGAAAGTAGTCAGAAACAATAGATCTAGGAAACGACAGTCAGATGCAGTTCTACCGGCTTCAGATTTGGATCACCAATGGACGCGGCCCTCAACCTAGCTCTGATACCATGTAGGAATTTACAGGGTAAGTTCCTCAGACAGAACACCAAAGGACACCGCTCACAAACAGATCACAGATCAATACACTAGTATTTTTGACGTGGTTAAAACCCTCAAAGAGGGAAACAGTCCACGTCCTAAGCCAACGCGGCCACTTCAGGCAATTTATTAATAAAAGAATGAAATTTTACATAAGCTTCTCTCATGAACATTTAACCTACAAATGACCCTCCATGCTCTTTAAATAGAGATCATGGACTAATCGAGTGTTAAGCCACAGATCAAGTGTCAGTAATACCAAGGAGAGAATGAACTGTCGGATCACTACATATCGTGACCATCGGATTGTAAGTTACGAAAGTACATAGTAAAGAAACACACTTTACCTAACTCTACACTAGACCAAGTTATACTTGACTATTTCCTATGTGTCGGAATATCCTAACAGTCAAAGGAAGGAGCACATAATCAACCACAACTTTTGCGGCCACCCTATCAGGAATAGAGGATTTGTCATGGAAAATGGCTCTGTTTATAGCGAGTCAGATTCCCCATCATGTGAGAGGGGGAATATTTTGACTCTGCTTGGATCAGGTTGCTCCCACCAAGGCTCCCAGGTTTCCAGAAATGGAATTCCTTGCCAATTTGTTCCCAATCCCAGCTTGTTTCTGATTGAGTTCCAAATGGCCAAAGAAAAGGGCAATGTAGGAAAAGATGTTCCATTGTTTCAACAACATTTTTGCATAATGCACACCAGCCAGGGCCATTCATGCATCGCCTTTGAGATTGTCTGATGTCGGGGCCTTGTTTTCAATACGCACCATAAGAATAAATGTGCCTTGGAAGGGAAATTAAGCTTCCATAATATTTTCCATTACCAGGCTTCTTCAACCAACTTCCTCTCATTGTTCAAGAACAAATAACCTATTTTGGGAGTACAAGCCCCAAACGGGGAACATACCCAGCATAGAATGTCTTCCTCTTCCGTAAGGTGCACATGAGAGATGTTCAGGGTGACAATATATTTGTTCCAATGTTCTATGAAATCGATTGGCAGATTGAGTTGGGTGGCACTAGCCCATCCTTGGGCCCAAATGGACGAACGAGTGTGATCAACCAAATGATTCAAGTGCTCCTTCCAGATGTGTTTAAGAAGATTGCCATCTCTCTACGGTGGCAGAAGTTGGAACCACATTCGACCCATGGATCCATACCAATTCTCATTCTTTCTCCATTCCCGACTTTCCACACTAAACCTTCCTCAATCATTGAAAAGGAGGACATGACTGCTTTCCAAATAATCAAGTTCTTAGTGTGCTTCTTGTCAGGGGATCACAACCAATCTTCAAGGGAACTAGTGTGGATATATTTCCTGTGAACAATGGTTGTCCATAAACTGTCAATGGAAAGAAGCCTCCATCCAACTTTTGTTGCCAATGCCTTGGCAAAGGAGGGGAGATCTTTTAATCCCCATCCTCCCCAACTTTTCGGCAGCGAGATTTTATCCCATTTGACCCATGGGAAGACCCTCCAATCTTTTGAACTGAGCCATAAGAAACGACTGCTAATCTTTCGAATAGCAGTTAGCACACTAGACAAAATCCAGGCTAATGACATCTAGAAGACTAGAATAGCTTCTAGAATTGATTTTATAAGTACCAGTCTACCGGTTCTGGACAACCATCTAAAATCTAGACTTTTAGCCTTTTTTCAATCTTAGCAATTAGCCAATACCAATTTGCCTTCCTGTAGTCATTATGTTTCAGGTGAAAACCCAAATATTTTAAACCATCACCAAAAGTGTGTGATTGGAAAGGAAATAGATTTTGTGCATCCATGGTTTCATCTTTGGACAAACCAATAGGGGGGCGAGTAGATTTTGTATATTTACAAGCATGCCTGTAGCCTTCTGAAAGAGCCTAAAAGCCTCTTTAATGGAAGCGAGGTCTCCTCTATGTAGATTTGGGGTAGCATCGGATGTGCTCTAGCCATGAAAATTGGTGGAGAGGCTAAGGCACACGAGATCTCCAAGACCCAGAAATGGTTTGGGCAAATTCTACTCGGTTAAGGAGATATTAAAATAATTAATATTTTCAATGGAGTTCCTAAGTCTAAACTTAAGAAAAATAAAATATTAAGGGGTATTAATATAAAACTGGATTAGAAGGTTCGAAAGGACATGGATCACACCAAATGATAAATCTAATCTTAGCCATTGATTAGAGATGTAATCTTGGCTGTTGAAGACTCAATAGAAAAACTATAAGAGGTGGCTTGAGGGTTAGTTGGAGAACACACCAGAGTGATCAGTCATTCGATTTTCTGAGCGGGGTTTGCTAAGAGAAATCGAATTAGTGATCAGTTTGCAGCGAGGGGCAATGAGTACGAGACAAAGATAGTGCTGGAAGTCCAGTGCAGTGGCAGAGAGGCAGACAAAAAGCCAGAGGGAGCCACGCAAAGGCAGAAGAGACTGCCAAGAGGCTAGAAGGGCCTGCGTCATCCACGCAGAGGTTGCAGGAGTGACGCAGAGGGCCATAGAGGCTGCGCAGAGCCTCAGAGGGCTGATGCAGAGGCCAGGAGGGCTAACGCTGAGCTTCAGATTGTGCTGGAGAGGGTTTTGTGGCGCATACTTTCCAAATATCTGCTTCCGAATAGAGAGGTATTACTGCCAGACTATTTTCTTCGTCGGGTGAGCTAGTTTGGCACCCAATGTACTCAAGAAAAGCTGCTTAATAATAAAACCCTTAGAACTGCTGCACCGATTTTCCCAAGTTGGGTTTTTCTGGGGACGATTGTCCAAAAATAACAGTGTCTCTTGTGTATTTGTTCATTTCTTTCAGCTATTGATTTGTAGATGGTTGAGACTGTATTGTGTTTATTTCAGTGTTTATATGGTTCAATAACTTGTTAGTAATTAAACAATTAGGCGAAATAAACTAGGGAATACAAATAAAATTTCTAATGGGTAATACTTAGAAATTTCAACATGGTATCAGAGCATTGCAAATCATAATAGAGCTGAAGGCACCAGCTGACTCAAAGCATTTGCAGCAAAAACCACTGTCCCGAGTGACAGAAGTTGTTCCTAGCAGAAAGCAACAGAGAAGGGTTGACGCAGAGGGATTGCGTCATCAGTTCGAGCTAGAGGGAGGTCAGCGCAGAGGGTGAGGGTAGAAGAGGCTCATGAAGAGCCACAGAGAGACCAAGAGGGTTGATGCAGTTGGCTAGTGGAGCAATTCATCCAGCGCCGGGATTGTGTAGAGCATAGAGGTTCAGTCCTTCAGTTTCTAGGGCATAGGAAGCTGTGGGCAGTTTGCGGGTGTAGAGCTGTAACTAGGGTCTCTTTCACCTCTAATTATCCCACATTAATAAGTCAATCCGGGAATGTTTTGTTATTGCAAAGAGTAGCTCAATCCGAGGCTATTCGTCAGAGTAATGCTTAGTAGTACAACGTTCAGAAAATACAAGAGTAAACAAATGCTAAACTATGACTAAATTACTTCAAAAGGATAAAATCACACAAGACAGCTTATCAGTCAAGGGTGCGGAAGCGGTAACCCATCCCTCTAGAAACTGATGGAAAGGAAATTAGAGCATGGACCATAGGTCTGGGAGCTAGGCAGTGACTGCTGAGGCTCACTACAGCCTTAGACCTTCTCTCACACCAAAGCAGCAAATGCAAGTAAATGGAACGACAGAAAGTAAAATAGAACAACAAATAGGAAATGGCACAACAAGTCTAAAATGGAACGGTAGTAAATGGGACAACAATCAAAAGAACTAAGTCTCGCGAGTCAGAACCGAACTTGCTCTATTGAACCAAACTCACACTCTGCGATGAAATAGCAATCTTCTCTTTTAAATCAAACTAGATGGAATGTACTTTATGGAACAACATTCATTGATGAATTATGGAACAACAGTAATCGACCATATATGCACACCTCATATTAATATAGTAATCTGACAATTAAGGATAATACGACTATGTTTCCAAATTGAATCACATTACTTTCAGATTCCAACAATCAAGATTTCAAATGAATTCAATAACAGTAATATTCAGTACAGACGATCTGTAATAGGAATAGCTGGTTTAGATTAAAAACATGCGATCAACTCTGAAAATATTCAATCATATAATGTAGAGTCATTACACAGATTTCCTGAGAAAAACCATTAATGCATTAATCGTAGCAGAGCATAGCATAGCATATGAAAAGTATATCAGATTACCGAGTAATAAAGATAAGCAAACCATGCATAAATCATAGTATAATGATACAAAAGCAAGTGTCCTTCGGAGCCGGGCCCTTAGCTTCCAATGGTACACCGCCTTAGGTTACTCCAGACGCAAAGATGAAATAAACACCAAGTCTTTTATATTAACGCATCAACAAACGTACAGTAAACCAGGTCTCACTGAGACTCGATGATCAAAGTTTTTCTGAAACTGAAAATTACAAAACAGAAGTCCCCTTGCTTAACGATGCTGTTCCTTTATATAAAAGTAATGGCGGGGATATCTAGGTAACAAAAATAAGTAAAACAACGATCCTGAGGGATCAAAGATCTTGATGGATTCGCCAAGCTGTTAATCCTTTACTTTTCTTTCCCTCTTTTGCCGAATTGGTATCCCTTCTTTCTTTCCTGGGTTATTCTGCTTTGATCTGCTCGATCTCATTTGCATCTGGTTCCCTTCTAGAGGGACAACAGTTATTCTTCCTCTGTCTTTCTCTTTCGAACGACCACTCTTCATTTCCACCTTTCCCTGTATAGAAAAATGACAATTATCAACAAAAAAACTTCCCATGTTAATTCTTACACATTTTATTAAAATTCTTTATTTCTTTGAGTTCATAATGCAGAAAATGTTACAAATGTTACTGAAAAGCCACTAAATTGTTTGTCAAAAGCATACCTTTCAAGTGCTCCACACACCCCCCTGCTTACCCTGTTTCATGCCCTCATGAAAATATTATAGTTGACATGCAAGGCGGTAAGAGAATAGGCCGGCGAGGGAACCTCGTGAGGAGGCCTACAACCGTGATGAGCAACTAGATTATCAAAGAACTGATTTATTTGATCTGCAGGCATTTCATACAAGGCCTGATATCCAGGTGTAGGGTGCCAAATAATTGGACTACGAAATCAACACCCTAACTAGGATGGCCCTGCTTGCAGAATACGTTCCCCATAAAGGTTCAATCAGCTGGTAGCCAGCTCAAAATTCTCGTATTTGAATGGTTCCCTGAGCTGGATGTTTGGGCTAGAGGTCCGGTATCGGAATTTTGTAGCATCGATGGCGAGGTCTTTAATAGTCAGAAAATATTCCAGACTATGTCGGATCAGGTCTTCATGCATGGGTCCTAATATCTCGATGACACCCGGGGTCCTCATAAGGCTCCTATGCTCTCTCCATAGCATCACTGGGTCTCTAGGCTCGGCTCGCACCCATAAGTCTAGGCTATTTTCCTGTCTCTGAAAGGTGTTATAAGCTCTGAGCCATTTCAGTTGATTAACCCCAAATGAAATGAAGGCTTGCAATTGTATGTCGCCAACAAAAGGGCCAGGATTTAAGTCAGTTTCCTGGTCTAGCACGAGGTTGTGCAAGTAAAATTCGCACAATAATATTTGAACCTTAATTCCATAATGCTTGCAACAATCTATAAAATCATTAACAATATTGATTTGGATAGGGGCACCTACCCTAACAGCTTTTATTTTTAATCGTAAATATTGTTCAAGCAAAAATAAAGCATAGTTTTTAGCAGGGGCCCTACAGGTCAAAGCGTCATTATACAAAGAACACACAGTGTCCATCTGCTTAATAACAATATCTAATCGACGAGTTATCTTGGCAACCTTTTCTTGCTCCTTTTGCCATCTTTCGAAGGCCTGGCTCTCAGACTGACTAATATTCCGAAGTTGTTGTTGTAACTCTTCATAGTTCTCCCGGGGGACTATTTGTTCTCTTAGCTGTTCAGCTTCTTGCTGAGCTTGCTTCATCATCTTGTGCAAGGTTCTTGTTTTTGGATGCTTTTTCCATAGAGTCGTAGAGGCCGGGAATTTTACCTGAACCTTTTTGTTATGCTATTTGGAGTTCAGAACCCGAATTACCCCTGAGGGTGGTTCTTCTGTTTGGGTCTTCTTACTCTCTTTTTCTTTCTTAACACGAATGAAAGGTTGTTGTGGTTCCCCTGTTATTGGAACATCTTCTTGTTCCTCTGCCTCAATTGGAATGTCAGTTCGTTCTTCAGGGTCAATTGGCACAAGAGTCTGTTCTTCAACGTCATTTGGAACAACAGTCTGTTCTTCAATGTCATTTGGAACAACAGTCTGTTCGTCACTGTCATTTGGAACAGTAGTAGGTCTTCCAATGGGGTTTCGACCAATAGAGCGGATATAAGTCTGTCGTCTTCTTATCCTACGGAATTTTGCTGTAGTGGCCCTTTTTCTTTTCCTTGTGGTCCTTCGTATCCTTAGGTTGGATTTCAGAATCCGAATTTGCTGTCGGAGCTTAGCTATAGTGTTCAGCAACCTCTGTTGTTTCCTCCTTAATTTCTTAATCTCTATTGTCTCAACAGAGAGTTTATGACTGGCCCTTAAATCTGCTCCTACTCCGTCTAGAATTTCTTCTGGTGTCTTGGGAATAGATTGTTCTCGATTGGTGTCTCTTATTTCCTCATCATGAATGGGCAGGTTTTATTCTCCTGCCTTTTCTGCATGTGATTTCTCAGGTGAGTCTTCCTCCGGAGGTCCGTCAGGGAGGCCTGCTGGGCTGGAGGGTTGGGCATACTCCCCCATATTGGCCAGGACTGCTGCCAATTCCTCTTCACCCACAGGGTCCCGCAGCGGGCTGCCCCCCAGCTGTACTACTTCCTCTTCTTGATTGGCCTGCTCAGTGGCTACCTTGGAGTGTTCAGCTTCTATTTCTGTTCCAGAGTGCTCGTCCCCTTCCTCGACTCCTTCTCCAGGCTGCTCAGCCTCGGCCCCAGATTGCTCAGCATTTTCTTCGGAAGGTCCTCCTTCTGGTTCTGGAGGTTCTTCCGTAATCTCAATTGGCTGGCTAGTGGTCTCCTAGATCTTTTCCAGCCTCCCTCGTATCTGGGCCAGCCGGGCTAATTTCCTTGGTCTCTCAGGTTGTTCGGGTGTACCAACAACATGTTTTTCTGCTGCCAATTCTCTGCATTTTTCTGATCGTTCCGGTGTGCTAGAGGAATGTTTAGGTTTTGGGGATGGTGCAGCCAATCCCCCCTCGATCATTGCGATGAGCTCCTCCCAGCTGCTCTGTTGTTGAGTGAGACTATGGCTCACTATCAATCGAATCAATCGATGGTGGCTAACAACTGCTTCTATGTGCTGTGCCTTTTTCAGGCTTCGGGCCGCATCATGTAATAACGAATTTAAGAGTGCAGGCAGATTTACAGAACATTTTCCTTTCAAAACAGCTAAAAGTTTCAGATGACGTGGTCTTACCACGTCTTTCCTCCCTTCGAAAGTGATGTAGCTCTGCACCATCTTTGCTAATTCAGTCCAGGGTTCCCCTGACGTTGCCGGCAGAACTCCCTTCCCCTTGATTGTCAAGCTTTAGCCTTCATCTTGGAAAATCTCCATAACCTTTTGTAGTCTTTCTTTCTTCAGCGTCCATACAGGTCCGACAGCTGGTAGTCCCGAGACTTCTGCAATTATATCATCAGTGACCGCTATCCGTCTTTCTCTTACTATGGAGTAGTTCTCCTGCAAATTTTGCAGGAATTCCAATGCCACTGTTTCATTCGATTCTCCTAGGCGACTGAAATAATTTAGCCATCCTGCCTTTTCCAGGATCTCGCGGGCAGCAACGGAGACTGTCAACTCCTGAGGTTCGCTTCGGACTATCTTTCCCCCATGGTTCCACTCAGAATTCTTAATGGAACAGCAACTGCCTGTGCTGTTTGAGACGCAGAGAGGGTGATCGTCGCAAGGTTTTGGAAAAGGACTCAGAGCATGCAACAAAAAAGGATCGTGGATGGCTATTTCCGTAAAATAGAATTATCATACCGTTAAACCATGCCATACCTTCGTACATTATCTTCCCCGAATGGTGTGCTGACACGTAATCCATGGAGTAATGAGGTTACCTCCCCCCCCGCGATCTGATAGGCTGTCCCCAGCCATCAAATAGAGGAGCAGCAGCCATTCGGAAATCAAGTCATAAAGGAACAACATATGAAATTATGCCATGTTTTAGATAGACAACGAAATACCGAAATCGAGGCAAAAAGGTAGATCGCGTTTTACATGAGAGCCTGCGTGATATGATGGGAGGCCGAGGTATGGGACGTCTGTCAAGCGTACAAAATCTCCAGCGGTCATTGTCAGTTCCGTTGCCATGATTGGTGGTAATGAGTATTCATGCGATGTATACATCGGGACATAAAATATGATCTATTCATAGGATATAAGAGATGAAGAAGTATTGATATCATACCTGTTGGTGTAACCATTACGACTTCAATACCATTAATAAAGCTCTGCTGCCAACAGGTGTTCATAACCTTGGCAGAGTTGTTTATTTCACCCCCGGAACCATGATCCTTTATGTGTATTTTGAAGAGTATTTTGTCAAAATGTAGGCCATTATGCTGGCTTGATAACCAGGTAGCCATAATGCCATTCACAAGGTAGGTGCAAAACGTGGTCAGGCCGGCTCGTGATGAGACCCCCTGTTCCAAGGTTTGTTTATTTAGTATACCTTTGGACCATATCCCTGGTGTGGTGGCCGTAATGGGAATGCCACTTCGCTTCCATCCTTATGATCATGGTAGGCTGGCTCTTGATGAGACCCCCTATCCTGCATTTGACAATTGATAATTCATATTTACTTTTTCTTTTCGCAGAGCACTTTTTCTTATTTAGTTACACATAAGGGTGGTTCAACACTCCTTAAGAGTGGGGAATGGTGGAAGAAGTCTTATCATCCCAACAGGAAGATATAAATCCTCTGCTCTTACCCCTAGGTAATAATCAAAAAAGAATTTTAGGGAAATCGTCATGATAAAGATCACCAACCAGAGCGACGGTAATAAGACAATGACAACGAAGATAAAAAGTAAGTGTGTCCCTCCTCTTGTCCTCTTATCAATACTAGGCCTTATAAAGATAGCGATTTATGATCTGCTGACTTCGGTATGTCATGATTTATATTCATTGCATAAGTCCATAGCTGTATCTTCAGGACTGGGGAGAACATGGGCGAAAAGCATCCTCGATATCATCAAAAAAGAGCAAAAACATGCCGATGGTGTTTCTTTTGAAAAAGGAACAATAGAGAAGAATCCATGCAAACAAATACTTGAGATGTTGTTTCTTTAAATGGAACAACAGAAAATCACAAATGTTGTTCCTTTTGAAAAGGAACAACAGAAAATCACGAATGTTGTTCCTTTTGAAAAGGAACAACAGAAAATCACGAATTCTGTTCCTTTTGAAAAGGAACAACAGAAAATCACGAATGTTGTTCCTTTTGAAAAGGAATAGCAGAAACACAACAATGTTGTTCCTTTTGAAAAGGAACAACATAAACACAACAATGTTGTTCCTTTTGAAAAGGAACAACAGAAACACAACAATGTTGTTCCTTTTGAAAAAGAACAGCAGAAACACAACAATGCTGTTCCTTTTGAAAAGGAACAACAGAAACACGCAAATGTTGTTCCTTTTGAAAAGGAACAACAAAAACACACAAATGTTGTTCCTTTTGAAAAGGAACAACAGAAACACGCAAATGCTATTCTTTTTGAAAGGGAACAACAGAAACACGCAAATGCTGTTCCTTTTGAAAAAGAACAGTAGAAACACGCAAATGTTGTTCCTTTTGAAAAGGAACAGCAGAAACACGCAAAATGCAGAAATCAAAATAAAAAAAGAAAGATAAGTGAAAACATATATACAAGAACTTATGTACAAGTTATAGAGAAATGAATTCCTTACTGAATTATAGGTGAGGAATATTTTGCTTCCTCTCCTAAAATTTCCATATCAGTGTCTTGACGTAGCTGCTGACAGAAGGATTCCCGAGTGAGTGGCTTTCAATAGAGACGAACTCAGTGGCCATTTACCTTGAATGCATATCCAAAACCGTCAATTGTGATCAGAGTTAGGGTCCCATTATCATGTACTTTCTGGATTTCGTATGGTCCCAACCATCGAGTCTGAAGTTTCCCCGGGAAGTCTTGAAACCGAGAGTCATATAACAGAGCCCAGTCTCCTTCGTGAAAGACTTTATTCTTGATGAGTGCATCATGCCATTTAGCTCGCTGCTGTTGAATAAGTGTTGTATTCTGTAATGCAGAGAGCCTGATTTCGTCCAATTCATTAATCTGATGTAATCGATTGATTTGTGCTTCATTTAGATCTAGGCCAACTTCTTGTGCAGTTCGTAGCGTTTGGATTTTGAATTCTATGGGGAAAATAGGTTGTTTTCCAAACATTAATTGATAGGGTGAGTAACCTGTGGTACTTCTCCATGTGGTCCTATAAGCCCACAGTGCTTCAGGTAATCGGGCGGCCCAATCACGCCTGTGTGATGCAATGGTTTTTGTTAAAATTGATTCTATTACCTTGTTGCTACTTTCTACTTGCCCATTCACCTGCGGGTGATATGGGGTAGTAATTTTATGCTGGATGTGATAATTGTTAAGTGTTGCAGCTAATTTATTTCCAGCAAATTATGGTCCTCCATCTGTAATTATTTCTCTCGGAAGTCCATGACATACAAACAAATGGAACAAGAACTATATTACAGAATCTTCTGTAGCTCTAGGTAATGATTCGGCCTCGACCCATTTGGTAACATAGTCTATCGCCACCAAGATGTATGTTCTCTGATTTGATGATGGATTGATGGGTCCAACGAAATCAAGAGCCCATTGTTCAAATGGCTCAATGACTAATTGTGGCCTCAGAGGCATTTCGTCGGCTTGACCAGGTCGTCCTGCTCGCTGGCAACTATCACAGGCTTGGGCAAATTTTTTTGCATCTTTGAAAATTGTAGGCCAATAGTATCCTGTCTGCAATACTTTATGTGATGTTCTCTTTTCAGCAAAGTGTCCCCCGCATGGTCCGTCATGACAGGCTTTTAAAATGTCAAAAATTTCATCTTCTCGAATACATCTCCTAATTTTCATGTCTGCCCCTGTGTGGAACAAATAGCCCCCAATCCACGAAAATCGAGTACACTTCTGAACAATCTGCTTACCTTCATGAAGGGTTAAGTGTTTTGGTAGCTTACCTACTGCAAGGTAATTAGCAACATTAGCATACCAGGGTGTTCGAACAGCAACAACAAACAGGTGCTCATCAGGAAATTGATCTTCCACTACTGCTGTTTCAATTGATTTTGGTATTCGTGAGAGAAAATCAGCTACAGGGTTCTCCTTGCTAGGTCGATCCTTGATTGTGATATCAAACTCCTGCAATAAGATCAACCATCTAGTTATTCTAGCATTTGTAACAGGCTTATTTGCCAAATATTTGATAGCAGAATGATCTGTATATAACATAACGGGATAGCCTGTGATATAGTGTCTAAACTTATTAACAACATGTATTACAGTCAGGAATTCTTTTTTAGTGACAGTATAATTTAATTCAGCAGAGGATAAATTTTTGCTGATATAGTAGATAGCATATGGTTTTTTAACCTCTTCCTGCACCGATTGTTGTATTCGAGGCATCAAATAAGATTTGGAATGGTAAATTCCAGTTTGGTCCTCGAAGGACTGGAGCTGTTGATACAAGCTTCTTTAATTCCTTGAAAGCACGGTCACATTTTTCTGTCCACAAGAAATCAACATTACCAGTTAGAGCATATAGAGGTGCAGCAATGTGTGAATAATGTTCTATAAATCGTCTATAATACCCAGAAAATCGAAGAAAGTTGCGTACCTCTGTTTGAGTAGTGGGGGTGGTGATAAGCAAAAGTATTTGAATTTTGGCCGGGTCTACCTGAATGCCAACTGCTGAAACATAGTGTCCTAGAATGAGCCCTTCTGTCATCATCATATAACATTTTTCATGGCTTAAGCAAAGCCTGGTAGCGATACAACGTTGTAGGACTTTTTCTAGAGTATCTACAGCTGGATCAAAATCATCTCCATATGGTGTAAAGTCATCCATGTACACCTCAAGTCCATCATTTATTAAATCTGCAAAGATGCTAAGGACAACCCTTTGGAATGTAGCAGGAGCATTACATAGGCCAAAGGGTAGAACGCGATAGGAAAACGTTCCCCAAGGACAAGTAAAAGTAGTTTTATCTTGGTCTTTAGGGGCAATCTGAATCTGATTGTATCCACTGAAGCCATCCAGGAAAGAAAATAATTTCTTTCCTGCTAAGGTGTCCAATTCTTGGTCTATGAATGGGCGAGGGAAGTGATATTTCTGTGTGGCTTTATTTAACTCCCTGTAATCCACACAAATCCTCCATTTTCCATTCTTCTTGGGTACCACCACCAGCGGAGAGACCCATTTTTCGGAAATAGGATAGATAAAATTAACATCTAAAAGTTTCTGAAGTTCAGCTTTTACAACCTCTTTTAGATGAGGGTTGAGTCTTCTTTGCAGTTGATGAACAGGTCTTGCATCTTTTTCTATATAAATGTGATGGGTGCATAATTGAGGATCAATCCCTTTCATATCAGGGTAATCCCATGCAATTGCTTCTTGATATTTTCGTAACAGATGGACGAGCTTTGTTTCTTGGTCCAGTGTGAGGTTGGCATTGATATTTAGAGTCTTACCCGGTTCAATTTCCACTACTTTACTGTTGGAAACAACAGTCACAGGTATTGTTTGGTCATGCACATCTTTCAAAGGATCTTCTTCTAGTTCACTATCAAATGCTGCTTCTATCATGAAACACTGTGTGTGAGATCTAGATTCAGTTTGACTAATGAAATTATTGATGGCATCGTCTTTTGTTTCGTCTTTAAAGTCTAGAGCCTTTTGTACAGTCAATGGGGATCTGATATTGTTAGCAAGGTATGACACAGGGTGCTGGTTAGTTTTGATCATTGTAAAACTTGGTTGTGCTGGAGGGTATAGAACTAGATTTTTAATATCTGGTCCTCTAGTTATGGTCATGTTTCCCTGCCGACAACCAATGTAAGCATCGACAGTAGCAAGCCAAGGTCTACCTAGAATTAGTGGATGTCCATCCAGTCGGGTTTTTGGATTAATTATCAGGAAATCGGTTGGGTATTCCCATGAATCTACAGAAACCATGACATCGTATAGAGTACCTTCCGGTCGAACTACAGATCGGTCTGCCAATTCTAACAAAGTAGAAGTAGGTTCTACTGATGTAATGCTGAGCTTTTGGCAGGTAGAGGTTGTCAAAATATTGATTGCAGCTCCTAGATCAACTAAAGCATTAGTCAAGGTCTGACCATGGATTTGAACAATTACAATTGGATTTCCGGGATCTTCATATTTAATGGGTGTCTCTTTTCCTGATAACATGTCAGATAAAGTAACGACTACTTGGACTCTTGGGTTAGTGGTTGTATTCCTCGATTTTTTTATGCAAAATTATTTTATAGTTTTTGCATATATAGGGATGTCTTGAATGGCTTGGAGGAATGGAATTCTTATGTACAGATTTTGTAACTCTCCCAGATTGTCAAAGTCTGGATATTGCACCAGTCGTGGTATGACTAATCGTTCCGGGAAGGGAGGAGAGGATGTACTTGCTTGATGATGGGTCTGATCCTTATCTACACCCTCTTGTTGTAACGGTTGTTCTATTGGTAACTGATCTTCAATGTGAAATGTTTTGTCTCCCTCTGTTTCTATTATACGTCCAGATCTTAACTGAAGATCATTGCACTCCCTCAGGTCAGGTTCAATTTTTGATGTTTCCATGATTTGGAGGGATTGGACCGATATATTATTTGGATTGGGGTTGGGTTGGGCTGGGAGTTGCGGTCTCAGATTAGACTGGGGGTTTTGTTGTAAATCTGGCAAAGTCGGTTGAGGGAGTGGAATAGTTCCTGCTGGCTGATATGTGGATTTTGGCCAGTTTGTCTGCCAGGGTGAACCTTGTGAAGTAGGGGGAATCCATTGTGGAGGATATGAGTTATTCTGCCAATATGGTGGGGCGTAAGGAAAATTCGGCCAGCCGAATTGGCTTGTTTGATTCATCCACGGATTTGGAGAAGGAAACGGCTGTGATGACCAGTTCGGAAATGGGGGTGGAGATTGGTTTTGACACATACTATATTGCTGAGCATTATACTGTGGAGGCTGGAAAGAAGAAGTTGGGTCTGAAAACATACCAAATTACCTAGGTTTCCATTGGCGACACTGGTTAATGAAGTATGCTGGCTCTGGTTCTTCTTCCGCTTCCTTATATACTACCTTCAATCCAGGAAGTGAGGGGCAACTCTCAGTAAGGTGATCTTTTGTACAGATAGCACATGTTTGAACTGTATCCAGTGGACATTCCTTGTGGCTATGTTTTCTTCTATATCGGGGGCAGAAAATCACCAGATTTTGTTCCGCCTCCATCTACTTTTGTTTAGCCTACACAATATCAAGTTGTGTAGTTAATGTCCCCAGAATATCAGTGTTAAAATTTTCTAATAAATTTCCAAGTTCTACACGTGTTACTCCTTCTGTTGATATTTTGTTATCTCTAACAAACCGATCATATTCTGCTAGTTTTATCCTTGTGCTGCCTCTTGAACTCCTGATACATAAACCAATGCTATCAGCAAAGTTCTCTTGATAAATATCCCCTTTTCCCATGATATTTAATGTTTCAATCCACTGTTCTTTCATGCCTCTGATCAATGCAGTTTTCAACACATTATCAGGCAGAGGTAGTGATGCATAGGGGGATCTCTGTAAATTATAATGGAAACGTTCTACATATTCTTCTAAAGTTTCATTTGGTCTAGCTGTCATTTGGAAAATTTCATCTTTTAGTTCTCTAGACCTATAGTAATCCTGATATTTCTTTAGGAAAGATTCTTTCATTTGTTCCCAGTTATTTATGACTCCACCACCTAAACCCATAAACCATCTTAGAGCCGCCCCTTTCAAAGTGGAGGGGAACAACTTTAATTTCTGGGGGGTCAGTGGTGTAATCATATCCCCTACATAGCACATCAAATTCAAATAAGAATGCATCAGGGTCCTCTGATGTAAGTCCATGAAATGTAGGGATGTGTTGAAGAGGGATCGCTTTCATGGGCGCATTTTCTGCGGAATCCACTATAGGATATTGCAATGTAGAAGTTTGAGTATTTGGCTGATTCTGCGCCATAGGATCGAATATATGCCAATAACCTTCCGGGATTTCTAGGAGGGTATTCCTAGATTGAGAAGGAACGGCCTTGGTAGGGATTGTTTTAATAACACTTCCCCTATCTGGAATTTCTGTCTGAGGGAATGGGGTGCCTTCAATAATAATTTTTACTGCGCTCCCCTTATCTAGGCTATTTAACGGCTGGATTATCCTAGGAGGAGACGTTGGCTCTCCTACTTCCCCTGTTTCTCCTTCTCCTTCACAAAGATTGCTTAGATTCCCTTCCTGCAGTCATTCTGGAACATAATTTTCAATTTCTCGAAAGTCCTGTTCATCAATCTGACTATGCACCTCAGCAAAGGCTCCAGATGGTGATGCTGTGGCCTGAAGGGAACTAGTAGGCTGTTTAGAATTAATCTTTCTGGGGCTGACCGACGGCTGGGGTTCAGTTTTCTTATAGATTTCATCTATGAAGGTTGTTCGGCCAAGGGTCACCGGCCCTTTGGATTTTTTGGGTTTGGATGGAGGTTTGATATTCTTTTTTGGCTTTTTCTGCTTAGTCATGCACTCTAATAAACTACTAAATCCTATTCAACCAACAATTCTGCTAAGAGAGCGGACGGTGGAGCAGGGCTTTTACATGCTCCGTATGCAACTTCTTACCTTCCGTTTTTAAAATCCAACTCTCCCCTAGCGGATTTGCGCACTACTCTGTAAAGGGCAAATAGCTATACTCTTTCCCCGGCAATGGCGCCAAAATGTAGAGCTACAACTAGGGTCTTCCACACCTCTAATTATCCTACATTAATAAATCAATCCGGGAACGTTTTGTTATTGCAAAGAGTAACTCAATCCGAGGCTATTCATCCGAGTAATGCTTAGTAGTATAGCGTTCAGAAAATACAAGAGTAAACAGATGCTAAAATATAACTAAATTACTCCAAAATCACACAAGACAGCTTATCAGTCAAGGGTACGGAAGTGATAACCCATCCCTCTAGAAACTGATGGAAAGGAAATTAGAGCATGGACCATAGGTCTGGGAGCTAGGCAGCATCTGCTGAGGCTCACTACAGCCTTAGACCTTCTCTCACACCAAAACAACAAATGAAAGTAAATGGAACGACAGCAAGTAAAATGGAACAACAAATAGGAAATGGAACAACAGTAAATGGAACAACAATCAAAAGAACTAAATCTCGCTAGTCAGAACCAACTCACACTCTGCTATGAAATAATACTCATCTCTCTTAAAACACTGGATGGAATATACTTTATGGAACAACACTCATTGATGAATTATGGAACGACGGTAATCGATCATATATGCACACCTCGCGTTAATATAGTAATCTGACAATTAAGGGTAATATAACTATGTTTCCAAACAGAATAACATTACTTTCAGATTCCAATAATTGGGATTTCAAATGAATCAAATGACAGTTATATTCAACACAGACACTCTGTAACAGAAATAACTGGTTGAGACTAAAAGCATGCGATCAACTCTGAAAAGATCCAATTATACAGTGCAGAGTCATTACACAGTTTTTCTGAGAAAAACCATTAATGCATTGATCGTAACAGAGCATAGCATAGCATATGAAATATATATCAGATTACCAAGTAATAAAGATAAGCAAACCACGCATACATCACAGTATAATGATACAAAAGCCAGTGTCCTTCGGAGCCGGGTCCTTAGCTGCCAATGGTACACCGCCTTAGGTTACTCCAGACGCAAAGATGAAATAAACACCAAGTCTTTTATATTAACGCATCAACAAATGTACAACAAACCAGGTCTCAGTGAGACTTGATGATCAAAGTTTTGTCTGAAACTGAAAATTACAAAAACAGAAGTCCCTTTGCTCAATGATGCCGTTCCTTTATATAAAAGTAACGACGGGGATATCTAGGTAACAAAGATAAGTAAAACAACGATCCCTCAGGATCAAAGATCCTGAGGGATTCGCCAAGCTGTTAATCCTTTACTTTTCTTTCCCTCTTTCGCCGAATTGGTATCCCTTCTTCCTTTCCTGGGTTATTCTACTTTGATCTGCTCGATCTCGTTTGCATTCGGTTCCCTTCTTGAGGGACAACAGTTATTCCTCCTCTGTTTTTCGCTTTTGGATGGCAACTCCTCGTTTCCACCTTTTACTTGTCCTTGGGGAACGTTTTCCTATCGAGTTCTACCCTTTGGCCTATGTAATGCTCCTGCTACATTCCAAAGGGTTGTCCTTAGCATATTTGCAGATTTAATAAATGATGGACTTGAGGTGTACATGGATGAATTTACACCATATGGAGATGATTTTGATCCAGCTTTAGATACTCTAGAAAAATTCCTACAACGTTGCATCGCTACCAGCCTTTTCTTAAGCCACGAAAAATGTTATATGATGATGACAGAAGGGCTCATTCTAGGACACTATGTTTCAGCAGCTGGCATTCAGGTAGACCCGGCCAAAATTCAAATACTTTTGCTTATCCCCACCCCCACTACTCAAACAGAGGTACACAACTTTCTTGGATTTTCTGGGTATTATAAACGATTTATAGAACATTACTCACACATTGCTGCACCTCTATATGCTCTAACTGGTAATGTTGATTTCTTGTGGACAGAAAAATATGACCGTGCTTTCAAGGAATTAAAGAAGCTTGTTTCAACAACTCCAGTCCTTCGAGGACCAAACTGGAATTTACCATTCCAAATCTCATCTGATGCCTCGGATACAGCAATCGGTGCAGTCCTGGGGCAGGAAGAGGATAAAAAACCATATGCTATCTACTATATCAGCAAAAATTTATCCTCTGCTGAATTAAATTATACTGTCACTGAAAAAGAATTCCTGGCTGTAATACATGCTGTTAATAAGTTTAGACATTATATCATAGGCTATCCCGTTATGTTATATACAGATCATTCTGCTATCAAATATTTGAAAAATAAGCCTGTTACAAATGCTAGAATAACTAGATGGTTGATCTTATTGCAGGAGTTTGATATCACAATCAAGGATTGACCTGGCAAGGAGAACCATGTAGCCGATTTTCTCTCACGAATACCAAAATCAATTGAAACAACAGCAGTGGAAGATCAATTTCCTGATGAGCACCTGTTTGTTGTTGCTGTTCGAACACCCTGGTATGCTGATGTTGCCAATTACCTTGCAGTAGGTAAGCTACCAAAACAGTTAACCCCTCATTAACGTAAGCAGATTGTTCAGAAGAGTACTCGATTTTCGTGGATTGGGGGCTATTTGTTCCACACAGGGGCAGACATGCAAATTAGGAGATGCATTCGAGAAGATGAAATTTTCGACATTTTAAAAGCCTGTCATGATGGACCATGCGGGGGACACTAAGTATTGCAGACAGGATACTATTGGCCTACAATTTTCAAAGATGCGAAAAAATTTGCCCAAGCCTGTGACAGCTGCCAGCGAGCAGGACGACTTGGTAAAGCCGACGAAATGCCTCTGAGGCCACAATTAGTCATTGAGCCATTTGAAAGATGGGCTCTTGATTTCGTTGGGCCCATCAATCCATCATCAAATCAGAGAACATACATCTTGGTGGCGACAGACTATGTTACCAAATAGGTCGAGGCCGAATAATTACCTAGAGCTACAGAAGATTCTGTAATACAGTTCTTGTTCCATTTGTTTGTACGTTATGGACTTCCGAGAGAAATAATTACAGATGGAGGACCACAATTTGCTGGAAATAAATTAGCTGCAACACTTAACAATTATCACGTTTAGCATAAAATTACTACCCCCTATCACCCGCAGGCGAATGGGCAAGTAGAAAGTAGCAACATGGTAATAGAATCAATTTTAACAAAAGCCATTGCATCGCATAGGCGTGATTGGGCCGCCCAATTACCTGAAGCATTGTGGGCTTATAGGACTACATGGAGAAGTACCATAGGTTATTCACCCTATCAATTAGTGTTTGGAAAACAACCTATTTTCCCCATAGAATTCGAAATCCAAACGCTACGAACTGCACAGGAAATTGGCCTAGATCTAAGTGAGGCACAAATCAATCGATTACAACAGATTAATGAATTGGACGAAATCAGGCTCTCTGCATTACAAAATACAACACTTATTCAACAGCAGCGAGCTAAATGGCATGATGCACTCATCAAGAACAAAGTCTTTCACAAAGGAGACTGGGCTCTGTTATATGACTCTCGGTTTCAGGACTTCCCGGGGAAACTTCAGACTCGAAGGTTGGGACCATACGAAATCCAGAAAGTACATGATAATGGGACCCTAACTTTGATCACAATTGACGGTTTTGGATATGCATTCAAGGTAAATGGCCACCGAGTTCGTCTCTATCGAAAGCCACTCACTCGGGAATCCTTCTGTCAACAGCTACGTCAAGACACTGATATGGAAATTTTAGGAGAGGAAGCAAAATCTTCCTCACCTATAATTCAGTAAGGAATTCATTTTTCTATAACTTGTACATAAGTTCTTGTATATATGTTTCCTTAAAATTTTCATTGATATTTCTTTTGATTTTTGCATTGGTGTGTTCTTGCTGTTCCTTTTCCAAAAGGAACAACATTTGTGTGTTTTTGCTGTTCCTTTTCAAAAGGACCAACATTTGCGTGTTTCTGCTGTTCCTTTTCAAAAGGAACATCATTTGTGTGTTTCTGCTGTTCCTTTTCAAAAGGAACAACACTTGTGTGTTTCTGCTGTTCCTTTTCAAAAGGAACAACACTTGTGTGTTTCTGCTGTTCCTTTTCAAAAGGAACAACGCTTGTGTGTTTCTGCTGTTCCTTTTCAAAAGGAACAACATTTGCATGTTTCTGCTGTTCCTTTTCAAAAGGAACAACATTTGCGTGTTTCTGCTGTTCCTTTTCAAAAGGAACAGCATTTGTGTGTTTCTGCTGTTCCTTTTCAAAAGGAACAACATTTGCGTGTTTCTGCTGTTCCTTTTCAAAAGGAACAACATTTGTGTGTTTCTGCTGTTCCTTTTCAAAAGGAACAACATTTGTGTGTTTTTGCTGTTCCTTTTCAAAAGGAACATCATTTGTGTATTTCTGCTGTTCCTTTTCAAAAGGAACAACGCTTGTGTGTTTTTGCTGTTCCTTTTCAAAAGGAACAACGCTTGTGTGTTTCTGCTGTTTCTTTTCAAAAGGAACATCACTTGTGTGTTTCTGCTGTTCCTTTTCAAAAGGAACAACACTTGTGTGTTTCTGCTGTTCCTTTTCAAAAGGAACAACACTTATGTGTCTTTGCTGTTCCTTTTCAAAAGGAACAACATTTGTGATTTTATGTTGTTCCTTTCAAAGAAACGACATCTCAAGTATTTGTTTGCATGGATTCTTCTCTGAGGAACACCATCGGCATGTTTTTGCTCTTTTGATGATATTGAGGATGCTTTGTGCCCATGTTCTCCCCAGTCCTGAAGATACATCTATGGAATTATGCAATGAATATAAATCACGATAGACCGAAGTTTGCAGATCATAAATCGCTATCTTTATAAGGCCTAGTATTGATAAGAGGACAAGAGGAGGGGCACACTTACTTTTCATCTTCGTTGTCATTGTCTTATTACCGTCGCTCTGGTTGGTGATCTTTATCATGACGATTTCCCTAAAATTCTTTTTTTTGATTATTACCTAGGGGTAAGAGCAGAGGATTTATATATTCCTGTTGGGATGATAAGACTTCTTCCACCATTCCCCACTCTTAAGGAGTGCTGAACCACCCTTATGTGTAAATAAATAAGAAAAAGTGCTCTGCAAAAAGAAAAAGTAAATATGAATTATTAATTATCGAATGCAAGATAGGGGGTCTCATCAAGAGCCAGCCTACCATGGTCATAAGGATGGAAGTGAAGTGGCATTCCAATTACGACCACCACACCACGGATATGGTCCAAAGGTATACTAAATAAACAAACCTTGGAACAGGGGATCTCATCACGAGCCGACCTGCCCACTTTTCACCCCTACCTTGTGAATGGAATTATGGCTATCTGGTTATCAAGCCAGCATAATGGCCTACATTTTGACAAAAAGCTCTTCAAAATACACACAAAGGATCATGGTTCCGGGGGTGAAATAAACAACTCTGCCAAGGTTATGAACACCTGTTGGCAGCAGAGCTCTGTTAATGGTATTGAAGTCGTAATGGTTACACCAACATGTATGATATCAATACTTCTTCGTCTCTTATATCTTATGAATAGATCATATTTTATGTCCCGATGTATACATCGCATGAATACTCATTACCACCAATCATGGCAATGGAACTGCCCGCTAGAGATTTCGTACGCTTGACAGACGTCCCATCCCCTGGCCTCCCATCATATCGCGCAGCCTCTTATGTAAAACACGATCTACCTTTTTGCCTTGATTTCGGTATTTTGTTGTCTATCTAAAACATGGCATAATTTCATATGCTGTTCCTTTATGACTTGATTTCCGAATGACTGCTGCTCCTCTATTTGACGGCTGGGGACAACCTATCAGATCGCGGGGGGGAAGGTAACTTCATTATTCCACGAATTACGTGTCAGCACACCATTCGGGGAAGATAATGTACGAAGGTATGGCATGGTTTAACGATATGATAATTCTATTTTACGGAAATTGCCATACACGATCCTTTTTTGTTGCATGCTTTGTGTTCTTTTCCAAAACTTTGCGACGATCACCCTCTCTGCGTCTCAAACAACACAGGCAGTTGCTAATCCATTAAGAATTCTAAGCGAAACCATGGGGGGAAATACAATCCGAAGTGATCCTCAGGAGTTGACAGTCTCCGCTGCTGCCCGCAAGATTCTGGAAAAGGCAGGGTGGCTGAATTATTTCAGTGGCCTACGAGAATCGAATGAAGCAATGGCGTTGGAATTCCTGCAAAATTTGCAGGAGAACTACTCCATAGTAAGAGAAAGACGGATAGCGGCCACTGATGATATCATTGCAGAAGTCTTGGGACTACCAGCAGTCGGACCCGTATGGACGCTGAAGAAAGAAAGACTACAAAAGGTTATGGAGATTTTCCAGGATGAAGGCCAAAGCTTGACAGTCAAGGGGAAGGGAGTTCTGCCGGCAACGTTAGGGGAACCCTGGACCGAATTAGCAAAGATAGTGCAAAGCTACATCACTTGCGAAGGGAGGAAAGACGTGGCAAGACCACGTCATCTAAAACTCTTAGCTGTTTTTAAAGGAAAATGTTCTGTAAATCTGCCCGCATTCTTAAATTCGTTATTACATGATGCGGCCCGAAGCCTGAAAAAGGCACAACACATAGAAGCAGTTGTTAGCCACCATCGATTGATTCGATTGATAGTGAGCCATAGTCTCACTGAAAAACGGAGCAGCTGGGAGGAGCTCATTGCAATGATCGAGGGGGGATTGGCTGCACCATCCCCAAAACCTAAACATTCCTTTAGCACACCGGAACGATCAGAAAAACACAGAGAATTGGCAGCAGAAAAAAATGTTGCTCCAAAACAGAAACAATCCTCTAATACTCCGGAACGACAAGAAGAACCGAGAGAATTGGTAGCAGAAAAGCATGTTGCTGGTACACCCGAACAACCTGAGAGACCAAGGAAATCAGCCCGGCTATCCCGGATACGAGGGAGGCTGGAAAAGATCGAGGGGACCACTAGCCAGCCAATTGAGATTACGGAGGAACCTCCAGAACCAGAAGGAGGACCTTCCGAAGAAAATGCTGAGCAATCTGGGGCTGAGGCTGAGTAGCCTAGAGAAGGAGTCGAGGAAGGGGATGAGCACTCTGGAACAGAAACAAAAGCTGAACACTCCAAGGCAACCACTGAGTAGGCCAATCAAGAAGAGGAAGTAGTACAACCGGGGGGAAGCCCATTGCGGGACCCTGTGGGTGAAGAAGAATTGGTAGCAGTCCTGGCCAATATGGGGGAATATGGCCAACCCTCCAGCCCAACAGGCCTCCCTGACGGATCTCCCGAGGAAGACTCACCTGAGAAATCACCTGTAGAAAAGGCGGGAGAAGAAAACCTGCCCGTTCATGATGAGGAAATAAGAGACACCAATCGGGAACATTCTGTTCCCAAGACACCAGAAGAAATTCTAGACGGAGTAGGAGCAGATTTAAGGGCCAGTCATAAACCCTTTGCTGAGACAATAGAGATTAAGAAATTAAGGAGGAAACAACAGAGGTTGCTGAACACTATAGCCAAGCTTCGACAACAAATTCGGATTCTGAAAGCCAACCTGAGGATATGAAGGACCACAAGGAAAAGAAAAAGGGCCACTGCAGCAAAATTCCGTAGGATAAGAAGGCAACGGACTTATAGCTGCTCTGTTGTTCAAAACCCCATTGGAAGACCTACTGCTGTTCCAAATGACAGTGACGAATAGACTGCTGTTCCAAATGACATTGAAGAACATACCACTGTTCCAAATGACATTGAAGAACAAACTGCTGTTCCAAATGACGTTGAAGAACAGACTGCTGTGCCAATTGACCGTGAAGAACGGACTGACATTCCAATTGAGATAGAGGAATAGCAAGATGCTCCAATAACAGGGGAATCACAACAACCTTTCATTCGTGTTAAGAAAGAAAAAGAGAGTAAGAAGACCCAAACAGAAGCACCTCTCTCAGGGGTAATTTGGGTTCTGAACTCCAAACAAAACAACAAAAAGGTTCAGGTAAAATTCCCGGCCTCTACGGTTCTATGGAAAAAGGATCCAAAAACAAGAACCTTGCACAAGATGATGAAGCAAGCTCAGCAAGAAGCTGAACAGCTGAGAGAACAAACAGTCCCCCGGGAGAAATACGAAGAGTTACAACAGCAACTTCGGAATATTAGTCAGTCCGAGAGCCAGGCCTTCGAAAGATGGCAAAAGGAGCAAGAAAAGGTTGCCAAGGTAAATCGTCGATTAGATATTGTTATTAAGCATATGGACACTATGTGTTCTTTGTATAATGACGCTTTGACCTGTTGGGCCCCTGCTTTATTTTTCTTGAACGATATTTGCGATTAAAAATAAAAGCTGTTAGGGTAGGTGCCCCTATCCAAATCAATACTGTTAATGATTTTATAGATTGTTGCAAGCATTATGGAATTAAGGTTCAAAGATTATTGTGCGAATTTTACTTGCACAACCTCGTGCTAGACCAGGAAACTGACTTAAATCCTGGCCCTTTTGTTGGCGACATACAATTGCAAGCCTTCGTTTCATTTGGGGTTAATCAACTGAAATGGCTCAGAGCTTATAACACCTTTCAGAGACAGGAAAATAGCCTAGACTTATGGGTGCGAGCCGAGCCTAGAGACCTAGTGATGCTATGGAGAGAGCATAGGAGCCTTATGAGGACCCCGGGTGTCATCGAGATATTAGGACCCATGCACGAAGACCTGATCCGACATAGTCTGGAATATTTTCTGACTATTAAAGACCCCGCCATCGATGCTGCAAAATTCCGATACCAGACCTCTAGCCCAAACATCCAGCTTAGGGAACCATTCAAATACGAAAATTTTGAGCTAGTTTCCAGCCGATTGAACCTTTATGGGGAACGTATTCTGCAAGCAGGGCCATCCTGGTTAGGGTATCGATTTCGTAGTCCAATTATTTGGCACCCTGCACCCGGATATCAGGCCTTGTATGAAATGCCTGTAGATCAAATAAATCAGTTCTTTGATAATCTAGTTGCTCATCACGGTTGTAGGCCTCCTCATGAGGTTCCCTCTCCGGCCTATTCTCTTACCGCCTTGCATGTCAACTATAATGTTTTCATGAGGGCATGAAACAAGGTAAGCAGAGGGGCATATGAAAGATATATCAGATTACCGAGTAATAAAGATAAGCAAACCACGCATAAATCACAGTATAATGATACAAAAGCAAGTGTCCTTCGGAGCCGGGCCCTTAGCTGCCAATGGTACACCACCTTAGGTTACTCCAGATGCAAAGATGAAATAAACACCAAGTCTTTTGTATTAACGCATCAACAAACGTACAGTAAACCAGGTCTCGGTAAGACTCGATGATCAAAGTTTTGTCTGAAACTGGAAATTACAAAAACAGAAGTCCCTTTGCTCGACGATGCTGTTCCTTTATATAAAAGTAACGGCGGGGATATCTAGGTAACAAAGATAAGTAAAACAACGATCCCTCAGGATCAAAGATCCTGAGGGATTCGCCAAGCTGTTAATCCTTTACTTTTCTTTCCCTCTTTCGCCGAATTGGTATCCCTTCTTCCTTTCCTGGGTTATTCTGCTTTGATCTGCTCGATCTCGTTTGCATCTGGTTCCCTTCTAGAGGGACAACAGTTATTCCTCCTCTGTTTTTCGCTTTTGGATGGAAACTCCTCGTTTCCACCTTTCCCTATATAGAAAAACAACAATTATCAATGATTAAGCTTCCCATGTTAATTCTTACACATTTTATTAAAATTATTTATTTCTTTGAATTCATAATGCAGAAAAGGTTAGAAATATTACTTAAAAGCCACTAAATTGTTTGTCAAAAGCATACCTTTCAAGTGCTCCACACCTGATTTGCACCCCTTGTTTTCCCTCAGAATCTTGGTGCCATGCCCACTGATTATCAAACCAAAATAACTTTCTTTGATGCTACTCAAACCATTACAACTCAGCAACATGTTGATAAAATGAATGATTTCTTTGACCTCCATGAAGTAGAGATTGAAGACGCAATGATGAGATTGTTTGTACAAAGCTTTGGAGGTGAAGTTCGAAAATGGTTCAAAGAATTACCGGTAGCTTCTATCACCAGTTTACCAATCCTCCATAGGCAGTTCCTGGATCAATGGGAGGTGAAGAAGAATCCACTTCAGATTTTGTTCGAGTATGAGAACAACAAAAGAAATGTTGGCAAAAGTGTGCAAGACTATTGTGTGAGGTTTAATGCAGTATACAACACTATTCCTGCCAACATTAAACCAATAGAGGGATTGGATTTGCTCAAATTTCCAGACGGTTTCAATGCTGATATGGCATATCAGTTGCGGGAACGTGATCCTACCACACTAGAAGACATGCAAAAGAATGCTGTGAGTGTAGAAGCAAAATTTTTGGCCAAAAGAGAAAGAATGAGATTTGAGAAAAGAGCGACCATGAAAGAATAAGCATCTACTTCAGATGTAAAGATGGATACATTGATTCGAACAATGGAGAGGATGGTTGACCGGTAATCCATCACAGATAGAGCTGAACCACCAATTCGAAATCCAAATTTTAGAGTGTTGAAAAATGGCAATAAGAAATTGCTAAAAATAGAAGTGCTAAAAATAGCACTGCTAAAAATAGCAGTTTGAGTACCAGTGTTGGATTGGGCAACAGGGAATGAAAAGTGGAAGTGCTAAAAATAGAAGTTCTATTTTTAGCAGTTCAAGATGGATACCTATTTTAGTCAGTCCCTGGACTAAAAATAGGAAGTAAAATTCGAATTTGATATTAACAGTAGTTTGTAAATTAATTAATTAATTCAGTTTGAGTCAATTAGTTAAGGAATTATGAACTGGAAGTCTATGTGAGGACATGCAATAGTTTCTCCTTTGTTTGAGGGATTTAACCATCAGCTAAAGGATTAGGATTAGTTGTAATTAGTTGGCTCAGTTAACTGAGTCAAGTCCAGTTAGATTAATTTAACAAGTTGTTAAATTAATGAGATTTAGTTTGTTAATGCTTGCATGCATGTAACAACTGGTATTTTCAGATAACTGAATATTATAGCTTAAATAACTGATGCATGTCAGTTCAGACAGAGACCCAGTTGAGAATAGAGAAGGGACAGTGTACTATCAGTTGGATGAATATTTTTCTTATAAAGGAAGCTCATCCATGATGAGGATTTATCTCCTTAAGATTTGTGCAGTTAGATCATAGGTTAGTGAGTGTGTGAAGAGGCCAATTCACACAGGTGGTAGCACTGGACCTCAAGGAAATTGCACAAGGAAATAGGAGGCTTGGAGGGAAGAGGAGAAGGTTTGTGAGAAGCCTTTAACTGTCTATGAGCAGCAGAGGGATTGTACTGAGAGCTGGATAGCTTCTGAGCTAAGGCTTTGTGTAATCCAGACTATATTTCCACTTGTATGATAGTACAGAGATGGGGTTTTAGGTAGGTGCTTTCCTCGGGTAAATTCTTCTATGTTATGTGTGATTGATTCCTTCTTATCAGTTATATGTGTTCTTATTGATGTTTCTCATGGTTGATTAAGCTTCCGCTAAATTGTTTGTAGAAGTAGATCAAGTGTTTTGCTTTAGTACATTGCATTACCATGTTGATCTATAGGTGGGAAATTTCTACATGGTATCAGAGCTAGTTGATTTGTAGAAAAAGTTCTACATGGTATCAAAACTAGCTGATTTGTAGGAAAAATTCTACAAAACTCTACATGGTATCAGAGCTAGCTGATTTGTAGAAAAATTCTACAAAATTCTACATAGAGGACAACAACAACCCCAATTTCGAATCAAGCAGAGAGAAAAAAAAGCACCAGAGCAACCAACACAACAAAAACAGATTAGAACTCCCTTCCAGTAAAAATATGTTCAAAGAATGGAAGAAGAAGATGACAAAGATCCGGTAATTGAAACAAATCACTTTTTCACTGCTGATGGTATGCCTATATTTTTGACTGAAGATGAAGAATATGCAGAAGTTCCAGACATACAAAGGGATGAGGATTACATATTAAATATGATGATTATCAGTTTGGTTATATGAATGATTTGACTACACAGCAGAGGTAGCACTCTTTAAGGAGTAGAGATGTACTGGTCAATTCCATTCAGAAAAGAAAGAATGTGCAATCAAGGAATGATTCCTCAAACACTCAGAAGAAAGGGAAAGAGCTTGCTGATCTGAATCCCATAAAGGTACCATCAGCAAGTATCACTGCAAATGAGAAGAACAATCAACAAAATGATAGTGCAATGAAAGAGCAAGAAAATAAGGACACTGGTGTCAAAGAGGTAGAAAACGTTTCATCCTTTAATTTAGAAAGTGAAATTTCTAAATTAAAAGTGTCCATTCCTTTGACTGAGCTTGTTAAGAATAAAATTATAAACACCATGTATCTAGAATATTGCAAATAGATCCTTTGTTAGACATGGTTAATGTCGAGGATGATCATATTGAACTCATTTTTGGTCCAGCCATAGAAGGTCAGCCTGAAGATAGCGAAGTCCCTCCCTTTTATCTGAGTCTTAGACTCCATGAGTATATTCTCCATAATGCTATGTTAGATTCCGGAGCTTCCCAAAATTTGATGCCCAAAGCCATTATGGAAAAGTTGGGCCTAGATATCACTCGGAAATATCATGAGTTGTACTCCTTTGACTCTAGTAGAGTTTGTTGCATTGGTCTCATCAAATATTTGGTGGTTTCTTTAGATCAAATCCCAACCAAAAATGTCTTGATGGATGTGGTAGTTGTTGATATACCGCCTCAATTTGGTATTCTCTTATCTAGATCATGGGGCGCTAAACTTAAAGGCACTTTACAACTTGAATTCTCTTATGCTACCATCCCTATTTTCAGTCAATTGAGAAAGTTGTACCGAGAAAAGAAAATGAAGTATATGATCACTAGTAAAGATAAGCTTGTTAATCATTTGATAAATGCTATACATACTGATTTAGAGTCCTTTGTTTTGTAATCTGATAGTGGGCTGAATGATGTAGATATTCAACTTGAAGAAGTAGATGATGTACCAGGAATTTCCAAGAATTTTAGAGCAGTTCTTAATCAAGAAAAAGAAAAAATAGCAATTTCTTTTGAGCAACCTACACAATAGCAAAAGGTCAGTGAAGAGCAGAAAAATGAAGTAATCAGTAAAGGTAAGGTTGAGAAAGAATCATAATTCCAGTATCCAGAAGATGAAACTGACCTTTGGAGCATGGACTTCGATGGCGCTGTGGGTAAGGACGATGCTGGAATTGGAATTTGGATTCGAAGCCCTACTTTACAACCTGCCAAAGTCCCAAGTAATGTTAGAGTATGTTCCTACAAGTTAGATTTTGATTGCTCAAATAATGAAGTAGAGTATGAGGCTTTGATTACAGGTCTTAAAATTTTGAAGAAGCTTGATGTGAAAAGGATTTTTGTTTATGGTGATTTAGAGCTGGTGATTAAACAAGTAAAAGGAGAATATCAAGCAAAACATCCACAGATGAGAGCCTACAGAAATGCAATTCTGGATATTTTGAGGATGTTTCCAGAATATACCTTGACAGCAGTACCCCGAACTCAAAACATCATTGCAGATTCACTTGCCACTACGGCTAGCAATTTGAAGATTCTAATGAATTCTAGCAACAAATTTGAAATTCATGTCAAACATAGGCCTGCTGTTCTTGATAATTTGAGGTATTGGCAAGTTTTTTGGGATGACAATGAAATTAATGCCTTTTTGCAGAATGAAGGAAAGTTTAAGAATGCTTTCATTGATGATGTTTGTGATTCCGATGAACAAGATATTTATGTAAATCAGATGGAGGTGTTACAGTTGACGGATAATATTATTCCTAGAGGTCTCATACATTTAGAGGATATTTTTGATCAGGATGATGTGGCAAGAAAACCGACCTTGGTTCCTATGGAAAAAGGAGTTGAAGATGTAAATCTTGGAACAACTGACCATACCAAGCTTGTAAAGTTATCAAAAGCATTGTCTCCAGAAGTAAAGGCTAAGTATGTTAGATTACTTTCTGACTTTTCTGATGTTTTTTCATGGGATTATTCAGATTTGAAAGTGTATGACAAGGATATCATTCAACATACCATTCCTATCAAGCCAGATCAAAAACAATTTAGACAAAAGTTGAGAAGAATCAATCCAAATCTATTTCCATCTAGCGAGAAAGAGCTAAATAGATTGTTTAAAGTTGGCATCATTGTTCCAATTAGATTTTCTGATTGGATTTCAAATTTGGTCCCGGTACGGAAGAAGACCAGAGAAATAAGGTTGTGCATAGACTTTCGGAACCTCAACAAAGTGTCCTTAAAGGATAATTACCCTCTTCCTAAGGTGTACCATATTCTGCATAGAGTAGTTGGAGCATCATGGATGTCACTACTAGATGGCTACTTAGGCTATAATCAAATCTTGGTGCACGGAAAAAACCAAGACAAAATTGCCTCCACAACACCATGGGGAACTTTTCAGTATGCCAAAATGCCATTTGGATTGAAGAATGTCGGAGCCAATTTTCAGCGGGCGATGGACATAGCTTTTGCTAATGAGAAGGATGTTTTCTTGGTAGTTTATTTAGATGATCTGATGGTATTTTCTTGTTCTGATGATGAGCATTTGCACGACTTAAGGATTGTCTTTCAGAAATGTAGGAAGTTTGGGATTTCTCTAAACCCGAAAAAGAGTCTTTTTGCCATGGATGAGGGTAAACTCCTTGGTCATATATTCTAAAGATGGTATTCACATTGATCCTTTGAGGGTGGAGGCAATCCAGCATATAGACTTTCTGCGCAATAAAAAGGAGATTCAGGCTTTCAATGGTAAGATGAATTTATTATGTAGATTTATACCAAATTTGGTTGAGCATTTATGTGAAATAACTACTATGTTGAAAAAGGACAACACTGTGAAATGGATCGAGGATGCCATGAAATCATTCAACTTGGTAAACTTTGCTTTGACCACAACCCTAGTCTTGATTAGTCCTAATTATACTCATGATTTTATTATATTTTCATTTGTGTCTGAGCACACCATGGTTGCGGTGTTGATGCAAAAGAGGGATCAGGTGGAGCAACCCATTTCTTTTTCAGTAGGACTATTTGAGATGCTGCATTGCGTTATAATATCATTGAAAAACAAGCACCGATTCTTATAAAAGCATTGAAGGATTTCAAAGTATAGATTACGAATTCACATACTATAGCATATGTTCCTAATGCCACCGTGAAGGATGTTCTCATGCAAATTGACTCGGAGGGGAGAAGAGATAAGTGGATAGCAACAATGTTGGAGTATGACCTTGAGATTAAACCTACCAAACTGATCAAAGGACAAGGCTTGGTAAAACTGATGGCTAAATCAAATTTGCATGCTCTAGACATAAATCTCATTGCAGCAATGTCAGAGGACGAAGATGGAGGCTCACTCATTCAAGTATAAGAAATGTTTCTCAAATCACCTTGGTATTCTGATATAGTTTATGTTATTCAGCATCTTTATCCACCTCCCGGAATGTCAAGAAGTAAAGGTATATCACTAAAACTAAAGTTTGCAAAATTCTGCATTTTAAATAGTGCTCTCTATTGGAAAGATCCGGGAGGAATTCTTCTTAATTGTTGGGTTGAAGATGAAGCTCAGAAGGTAATGAATGATTTTCATAGAGGTGATTGTGGTAGTCATTTGTTTTGGAAAACAATAGCTAACAAAGTGTTGAGAGCACGATATTCTTAGCCAACTTTGTTTTTAGATTTATATAAGACAGTTATAAGCTACCATGAATGCCAAGTTTTTCAAGGAAACAGGAAGTTTATTCCTCTTCCTTTGAAGCCAGTTGAAGTAAATGCACCTTTCCAATAGTGGGGACTTGATTTCATAGTAGAAATCTATCCCACATCATTAGCACAACACAGATGGATTTTGATAGCTACCAATTACTTCACCAAGTGGATTGGGGCTACTCTGACAAGGCAAGCCACGGGCATGGTAATTATCGAATTTTTAGAATCTAATATCTTGTCTCATTTTGGTTGCCCTCACAAGATTATAATAGATAATGTAGCAGCGTTTAAGTCCAAGAAGATGGTTGAGTTTTGCAACAAGTACAATATTACATTGGGTCATTCCATGACATACTACTTGCAAGGAAATGGATTGGTCATTAAATAAATCCTTGGTGAATATTATCAAGAAAATGTTGGAGGAAAACAAGAAGAATTGGCATCGAAAGCTTGTTAATGCCTTGTGGGATGACAGAGTGAGTAGAAAGAAATCAATAGGTATGTCACCTTTTGAGTTGGTTTATGGTACTGATACAATATTTCCTACATCACTTGTAGTCTTGGTCATGAGATTATTACAGGAATTTTGCAGCGAAGAGGATGATATTCAGTGTAGAATTAATCAAATGATTCACCTTCAGCAAACAAAGGAATAGGTTTCCTAAAACAATTTCTAGTTGCAAGAGAAGATAAAGAAAATTTATGACCACAAAACAAAAGCAAAAAAGTTTCAGCGAGAAGATGTAGTGCTGCAGTGGGATGAACAGAATGAGGAAAAGGGAAAGCATGTTAAGTTTGGAAATTTATGGAAAGGACCATATAAAATTTCAGCTTATCGAGGACATAATGCATTTTTTTAAAAGGAAATGGATGGTCAGGAATGTTTAGGAGGGCCAGTGAATGGTAGGCTCCTGAAGCACTACTACTTTTGAGGTTGTTCCCTGAAGTTACTTCACCTTCATTGTATATACCAGTTTGCTTTTCCTTAAGAGGTTTCAAGTACACTATCATCTGAACTTGGGGCCCAAAGTGAAGGCTATAAAGTTTGAATGATTTGTGTCAAGTTTGGTTGATTTAGTTTATAGTCAAGTTTAGAGTTGGTCGTCAGTCATTTTTCAGTTTGTATTAAGTCAATTTTCATTTTTGTTTGTTTGTTTGACTGTATTGCCCAATGGATGAGGTGCTTGGTCTATGGTGCTATTGACACCTCCAAGGAGCTGCCATCCCCAATAAGGCCAATGCTAGTGTCAATATCTGCATACTTCCATCAGGGATCAAAATTTGCTCTTTGCATTTTCATTTTAGGGGTCCCATACTGAAATTTTTACATCATTTCATTAGGTCATGTCAAATTGATCCACTGATGTTTGTCTTCTCTTCATAAATCTAATTTCTCCCTCATAGAGTATACTTTCTGACCCTTCTCCAAGTTTTCATCAGATATGGTTTCATGGTCAATTTGCAATCATGCTTTCATTAGGTCATAGGGCATGTTTTCGTTAGGTCTTAGGGTTTCATCAACAAGGTCAAGAGCATGATTTAAAAGTGTAAATAAAGGGAAGCAAGGGTATGAGGATGATAAATAAGTCAAGCATGATGGCTTGTAGATCATAGTCACTATATACTTATCTTTTAAACTAATGTAATTTTCACCTCAAAAAACATGTTTTTGAGGTGAAAACAGAGCATTTTGAGTTAATTTGTATTTCTTATGTAATTTTAAGTCACTTTATGTAATAAATGATCCCAGATACACCAAAGCATATCTCCTTTCTAGAAGACAAAGAAATACTGCAAAAATCAGTTCAAGTTGAGCATTATCCACCTGAAAAGAAACAAAGAAGAAAAGGCATTAAAAACAGAATTTTGAAGAAGGTTTAGAAACATTAGAAAGTGGGTTTTTCAAGTGAAAAATCAAAATCTACTCCTATAAGGTCCCACATTTCATTTTCAAGTTCATCATTCTCATTTGGCAAGCAAGGAGTCAAAAATTGAGGAGAAGAGGAAAGGTTGTGTGAGTTTTGGGCAAAGGAGAAGTGGCACTGCGCTTCTGGAGGATGGCGCTGCGCATTTGGAGCAGTGGTGAAGTGGTGCTTCGTATAGGCAGACTGGCGCTGTGCATTTCAGGCAGGAGGAGTGGCGCTGTTTGTTGAGAGTTTGGTGCGGCGCGTCTAGCCCGGTGCTGCACGTATGGCGATTTTCACAGTGTAATTTTACACTGTGCTGCACTTCTAGAGGTGGCGCTGCGTGTCCGTGTGTTGGTGCTGGACGTTGAGCAGAAGGGCCAAAAAGACCTCAAAACTTCAAAAAACTTCAAAATTTCCCTCTCTTCCCTTCATACAAGTAAGTTTTCCTCACATACTACATTGTTGGTTTGCATTTCAAACTTTTAAGCTTAATTCCCCATGGTAAATGTGAGACCCTAAATTTTCCCCTAGTTATGTCTAAAACCCTAAACCCCATTTTATTCCTTCTATCACCTATCACTACAACTCTAAACTCTTTCCCTATATCCCTTTATCCCTTTATCCCTATTCCATAACATCTACATCCCTTTATCTCTCTTCCTAAAAAGCAATATCTCAAACAAACCATTCATTTTCCCTCTCATTTTTATGATTCCTACTCACTCATTCATTTTCTAGCCCATAAGGTCATCTCCCATCTCCTCACTCCTAAAACACTTTCACTCATTCACTTCATACAACCTCAAGCCTTGCAAACATGGACAGAGAGGACCGAGACTATGAGGAGGAGGAAAACATAGGCAGTGACAGTTCGACAGATAGACCTAGGCATCAGATAAAACCACACAAGGGAGGCATAATTATCAGGGAAGAGCCATCAAACCTCAGAGAATTGCAGGCCTCTCAGTTGGCTATCACTTTTTTAAGATATCTTGGCTTCTATGAGTTCTGTGAGCAGGTAGAGAGAGTTCAACACCACCCTGAGCTCACCAGACTTTTTGTAGCCCATCTCTAGGACAACAGGGTGAATCTTGCTGGGGTGACATTCACAGTATCACCTTCCATTATTGTGGATGACACCAAGATTCAAAATGTAGGGGATAAGTGGTACAAGGCATGAGACCTATATGAACATTATTATGAGCCTTATATCAAACCTCGGTACAGAAATGAGGTGAAAAGAATTTTTCCTTTCAGATTTCATGAAGACAAGTATGTCCCCATGATGAAAATCATCATGAAATATTTCACTTGTGAGGGTAGATTTTCCACGCTGTACACCTATCACATCAGGATCCTCATGCATTTTACCAGGGTGAGGATGTTAAATCTCCCTTATTTCTTGTTCAAGAATATTGAGAAGATGGTCCATTTTGTGCAAAAGAAGCCATACCCTCAGCATATGAGAATTCTCTATCATTATTCCCCGATAAAGATGATTGTGCTTCATCATCTTAGCCTCCTAAACATCTCTTGGGAGACATTTATTGCTCATGACATCTTCAGGGGTCCTCAAATTCCTCCACCAGTGTCTCAAGAAGCAGGGGGACCTTCTAGCAGTGCTCAGGTGAAAACAGATGAGGAGACTAAAACTACTGAGGTGCCCGGGACTTACATGACACATCAGAGGGGCACAAGGAGATTATTTGCAGCTGATAGGAAAGTGTTTGCTCCATAGGATGTGGAAGGGACCTTTTCTTCTTCATCAACCCATAGGAAAATTCTAGCTCCACAGGATGTGGAAGGGGCTTTTCCTTCTTCATCAACACAGTAGGTATAGGTGCAAAAGCTGCACAAAGGGAAGGAAAAGATGTCGGAGGAGAGTTTTGATGATGAGGAGAAAGAGAGAGACTTTTATTTGATAGAGCATGATAAGCCAAAGCAACATTATACTCATGATGGCGTGGAAATAATTGACTTAGAGGCTTAGGATGAAGAAACGATAAAGGGCGTCATCATACAGGAAAAGGAGGCTCAAGTACAAGCTTTGATGAATAATTTGGAGAGGGCCAAGTATGTCATCACATATTTGGAACAAGAGAACAAGCAGTTGGGTGACAAACAAGTCCTCATGGAGCTAGAACTTCTCAAGGTAAAATGACAAAGTGATAAAGAGACACAGGTCACTTTGACTCCTATTGAGAAGTAAATTGAAGATGCTAGAGAGACTTGGCTTGAGAGAGTCAATTTTCACCTTGAGAAGTTGTTGCAGAAGGCCAATAGAGACAATTAGATGATCAGGCACATGGCAAACCATTACAGGACCCGAAACAAAATTTGCAACATGAGGGTCAAAAAGATGAAAGCTAGGCTAAGGCGGGCTCTAAAAGGAAAAAAGGAGGAGGATAGGCTTAGGTTTCTTGCTGAAGCTTCCTTGGCTCATCAAGATACTTGATGATGGTGCTTCTCACCAATTTTGGGCAAGTTTGGAAGAGTTTTTGTCATTTGCAATTTTTGAAATTCTACACACAGAAAATCAGGGTCAAAGCAGTGGCACAACGCTTTTCCTAGGGGCACCCAATGCACAAATGGTTTGCATTTTTGGATTTAGAGCGATGAGTACATGCATCCTATGGATTTTCTAAGTTTTTGGGGTAGATATGGTCCACCAAAAGGTCAAAAAACACCCTAAAAATGACCTTTCTGCCACTTCTTGGACACACAAAAGCGGTCTTGGGAGAATCAAGTTTTTAGGGGTCAAATGAGCTTCAAATGTAGATATTCTAGGTGTTTGGGAAATTAGAGTTGAAGACCTTTCCAATGAGCTATCATGAGCTCAATGTTTATGCCAGGAAGGCCTCCAAAAGGGACCTGAAAGTGGTGCTGTGCGTTGGGCCAGTGGCGCTGCACGTAGGGTAGATTTTGCACATGATGGTTATTTTTCCAATTTTTGACCATGTTCATAGGTTTTCTATCATGGAGGATGTTTTAACATTGTAAATTATGACTTGGCATTTAAATATGATGGATAATTAGTAGTATGGGGTAGATTCATTGCATTAAAAGTCAATTTGAGTTCAAATGATTAGTTTTTCACTTTTAGAGGCAAGTTGTTAAGATGCCTATATTCCTGTTTCTTGTTCATTGTTGGTTAGATAGCTCCTAATCTTAGGGATTCGACCCCTAAGGATTGGAGGAGGTTGAAACAAATCCTATATCTTCTTCTTCTTTCTCATTGTAAAGGGTTGGATTCAGCTGGATGCTCAGACCTTGATTGTACATCATTTTGTAGCAGTTTAGTAGGAGATTAATAAGTTTTGCAGCTATTTTTATGGGATCCATGTGGTATGGATTTTTACTAAAGTTTCTTCTTTTGTGATCAAATTTTAATGTGTTTATGTATTCTGTTGATCATTTCATAGCTTCTAAGTGAATGCTTTCAAGTTGATAAGTAGAATTCATTACATTAGTGCTCTCCTTTGGGAAAATATTCACCATTTCATGTTTTCTATAGTTTGGGAAGGATCCATGGTAATCACATGCTCTTACTAGCCTCTCACTAGTCTTAAAACATCTCACCCATCAAGCCCTAGAGTGCTAAACCTAATGCCTACCTTGCCCCATTGAACACCCTGCAATTTTAACCTAATTCCCTAGCCCTAAACTGTCCAGCTCCTCCTGATCTAGCAAAACCCCTTCAAAATACAATCAAAAATTTGTGCTACTATACCTAGCCTAAAATCCTTTTTCTGATCAAGTCATCGTGGCTGAGATCCTTATGGAGAGAGCCTTCTCCCAGCTTAGTAGGGCTAGCTACTTGGCTAAGCGTGGTTTGTGGTTACCCTGACATTGCCTTCCTTTAGCCCGAGGTTCAATCCATGTGATAACAATATACATAAATGAATTGACCCCGACAACCCATATATGAACGACCTTTACATAAAGGGACATATATGACATTTATAACCAAAACTAGAGACCTAAAAATGAGGTAGCAAGATCATGATAGTCATCAAAAACCATCATTCTCCATTTAGAAACCTTCAACATCAACATCTGATAACATCATGAAAGAAATCAACATGAATGTCTTCATCATCAAGAAGCTATGTAAGATAATGAAATGTAGCTCCAATATCATCAACTTGTGATCAAATTTGCAATGTTTCCAAACATCACCAATTAGTTGTAGAATAAGCATAAGATAATGCAATAAAGTTTTGTTAGAAACTCATCCCCTTTACCTCATATAATCAAGGTAAACATTCTTTGTCCATTTGAAGGAAAAGTCACAATCCTCAAGTACTAAAGACATGTACATTTCTTGTATCACAACATCATAAGCAACATATACATATTATTTCCATGCATCAACAAAATATGTGTGAACCAAGAGTACCTTTAGCATCACAAGACATAGAACTGAGCAACAACATCATCAACCAACATCTTCAATGAACATAACATATGTATAATTCTTATTAATGCTTGACAACAAATTTTTTTCACATGTAGCTCAAGCAACATATAGGCATATTCCATTACTTAACCACATGCAACCTATGCATCCACTACAAGAAAAAAGGTCATTGGTAAGGGTCATGCCTGTGATGGACCTTTAAGGTTCGTCACCAATGTCACATATGGTGATGGTCTTTAAAAAAGTGTTTTTGTAAGTGTATATAGTGATGGTCCTTTAAGGTTTGTCACCAAAGCCATTTTCAATCACACTTTTGGTGAGGTTCGTTAAAGGCCCGTCACTGATTCTCTCTTTGGTGACACTTTTGGTGAGGGTCGTTAAAGGCCCATCACTAATTCTGTCTTTGGTGACATTTATAGTGACGATCTGTTATTGACCATCACCAATGATCTTTTTGGTTACTTTTGGTGACGGTCAATAAATGTTTGTTATCATTGATCATTCCAATGAGTTTTTGATGACACTTCATGCCTATGACAGAACTTTAAGGTCCATCACCAACGTCACATATGGTGACGGTCTTTAAAAAATCATTGTTGTAATTGTATATAGTGATGGTCCTTTAAGGTTTGTCACTAAAGCCATTTTCATTGACACTTTTGGTGAGGGTCGTTAATGGCCCTTCACTAATTCTCTCTTTGGTGAAACTTTTGGTGAGGGTCATTAAAGGCCCATCACTTCTAGTGATGATCTTTTATTAACCCTCACCAATGCTCTTTTTGGTTACTTTTGGTGACGGTCAAGAAATGTTCATCATCATTGATCATTACAATGATGTTTTGATGACGCTATGTACCTGATACTATATTTTTTGTCAAAATATAATGATTTAAGACCATTGTTGTGGAATCTTTTTCATTATGTTTCCAAGGTCATAGTGGTTATAATAGTAAGTCAATTTGTTACGAAGTAATTAGTGTGTATCATTTCCCTCAAATCATAAGAATATAGTATTCCTATGAGTCAACACATGATTCATCTCTATTAGGTTTATTATCTAGCAAATTTTCTTTAAATAAAGTTCCACTAGTGTGTGTAGGAACTATATTATTTAATACATAGTCAAGCTCTATCAATTCTATTAATGAGAGAGACCTAGCACTCCTCAACACTCATGGCACACCTTAACATGCTTTGGAATAGTACACTAACATTCCTTGGCACCTTGCATGTCTTGGAACATCTTTGTACCTGGAACATATTTGTACCTAGAACATCTTTCCATGAGTATGACACCCAAGCACATGTTGGCATGCCATAGCATAGCATATCACTCCCCTATCATATGTTGGCATCCCCTATAGTCCCTAGCATGCCCTAGAACTCCTTTGCATAATGTTTCATTGACAAACATTAACACTTGGCATATATTGGAACATATTATTAGTGTGCCTAGCATGCCCCTTTTGAAAAAGATAAAATCCTGACTTATTAACCCTCTTATGTGTTCATTTCCTTGCATTTTATCTTGGTTATTCCTTTCGTTGCCTTGAAACTCCTTGATGCATATTGGCATACTCTGGCATCCTGCACATCCTAGCATGTCTTAGCACCTGGCATGCCTTGGAACTATTTGGCACATGTTAGCACACCTCGAAACTACCTAGCAGACTCTAGCACTTCTTGACATTCCCTGATATTCCTTGGCATGCCTTACCTGTGCTTAGAATACCTTGTCACTCCCTCCTTGGCATGACAACTAGCACTGATTGACTCCCTGACACACCCTCATATTCATTTACTTACATGCATTTTGACCTAGTGCTCCCGTGTGTTGTCCTAGTACTCCCTAACACTCCTCAGAATGCATTAGCACTCTCTAGCACACCTTCGCACTCATAAGTGAAGAATGAAACTTGTAACCAATGTTACTAGACTTGGAATAGGCAATAAATCAGTGAGGCAAAAGAGCTAAGAGTTTTAATCGAATTGGGGAAAAATCGGGAAAAAATCAATGAATTCAATACATAAAAATTTACACATATATTGATCTAAAAGAAAAACATTTTGTATTGATATTCAGTAAAGCCATGTCCAAAAAATTAATAATATCAATAGATGTCCAAAATATCATGAATGAATAAGCATCTCATATATGTTATGAGTCCAAACATGACCCATAATATTGAGTCATGACTCCTAACTAGTGACTATATAGAACTAGAAGCAACTGCTTCTAAAAGTTTACAAACAACTGCATACTAATTAGAAAAAAATTAGTAACTAAGAGTCTAAGACTCTTAAGAGTGAGAACTAGAAGTGATTCCTCCCACTCCTTCGCTTGCTTGACTCTCAAAGTTCTTCAAGTCATGTAGGATTAAAAGAGGAGCGTCCTCTAATTGGACCCAATCTGCTGCATTTGTAGTTTGAAAATCTATCTCTTCAAGGTCTATTGGTGATTGATCCAAACCTATCATTATCATGAGACATTGAAATGTGAATTTAAGTTTGACTTTGAACTTTAAAGTTTAAAATTTAAATTGCAAATCAGATTATGAAACCTTCAAATTCCAGCTCTCACCTAGTATTTTCTTGTTGCGAAGTCGTAGATTGTAATGGAAAAATACAAGATCATTTCAGCACTTTTGTGTCAATCGGTTGTGCTTCTTAGAATGTATTCTCTCAAACATGCTCCAGTTGTACTCACAACCTAAAGCATTGCATGTTTGGTTTAAGATTTGAATGGTGAATCTCTTCAAATCTGGTGTATCACTACAAAAGTTCAGCCACCAAAGACCTAGCAAGCGACAAGGGTTCATGAGTAGACGTACTAAATACTAAATAGTAAAAGCTTAAAAATACAACAAAATTTAATAAAACATTTAACATACAAAATAAAATAATTTTTTTTTTAATGAATTGCTGAAGCCTTCAAGCCTCAAAGGGTACCTGGCAACATCTTAGACCTTGCTCTTATAAGACTGGTATATGCAAATAATTTAGCTAGTGATCTATAATCCTATAGTTTGGAAAAGACACGAATTTGAAATTCTGGATCAGGTAAGCACCTTTCCATGCGTGTCATAACTCCTCTGCGAACCTCCCCATCCTCATTAAATTTTCTCTTATCATAAAAATACTGTGGGTTTAAGAAGTAACTAGCAACATGTAAGGGGGAATGCATCAATAATGTCCCAAAGAGGCATATACTTTTTCTCCTCATCCCCATACCTTCTTTTGATGGCCTCCTTTGTGAGATCCATTGCCTCCTAAATGTAACCCATAGTGGGTTTGTCACCATCAACCATCCTGAAAGTTCAAGCTTTCAAATTTAAATAAATATGAAACATTGAAAACAAAAAGAAGCTTGAAATGAAATTTAAAACATGAAAAAGTTAAAAGACTTGAAGTACCTGAGAACTCTAACAAGGGACTCCATCACAACAATAATCTCTTTGGCATCTTTCCGGAAACCGTCATTAAACACAAGTGCAACAACTTCAATGCCTTCAAGGGTCTTGGAATGTTTAGATGCCATCCACTCAGGTCCCAAGAACATCCTCTTTATATTTATCTTTTTCTCAACCACAAATTACAAAGATATGAAATTTGTTGCAAATCTAGTCACTGGAGGTCGAACAATATCTTTACCTTCAACGTATTTTACCATGGTGTTTAGGACAATAGTGTGGTTGTATAGGTATTTGGTTATGGATTTTCCTTCTCCACAACCTCATGTATCCAATGAAGCTTAACAATGTCCTCAAGCATTAAATGTATGCAATGGGCAACATAATAGGTCCAAAAAATAGTGGGGTTCCTAATCTCAAAAAGTCTACCAGTAACCGTATAACTAGATGCATTGTTGGTGACAATTTGTACAACATGTTCTTCTCCCACTTCTTGAATGACTTACTCCATCATTTCACAAATAAGTTGTGCAGTCTTAACCTTGTCTGAGGCATCCATTGATTTGAGAAACATTGTACCTACTGGACAAGATACAAGGAGATTTATTAAAGTTCTATTCCTATGATTTGTCCATCCATCACTCATGATGGTGCACCCCGTTTCTACCCATGATGAACGAAACTCATATAGCACAAGCATGACACCTTCAACACTTTCTAATAGAAAATTTATCCTAATGCTCTTTGATGAAGGGGCTTTGAACCCTGGACCTGCAACAACAACTGCATCAATCATAGCTTGCCAATAAGGACTTATGGCACAGTGGAAAGGTATGTCAGAATATTACGAACGGTTAGCAATGGAATTCCTTTCCTGACTATGGATATTGTTTTTCCAACCAGTGGTATCCAAGGTAGGTTGGGAACCAGTTTTTGTGCGGGGAGAAAAAAAGGTATTTATGTTTCCACCTCTAATGTTGAATGCAGGAGGATTCATTTGGCCTTGAGTTTGACTTGGACTTGGAGGCATGTGTGGTAAATTTGGAAATTGCATTGAGGATTCAACAGAGGGGGATGTGGAAGAAAAATTGTCAACTCCAAGGGTTCCTATTTCTCTTTTTTGCTTTTATTTCTTTGCATTATGCTGACTCAACATATCAATGGCCAAGGTTGCTCGGTGTTTGACATTTTCATTAGCGTTTTTGCAGAGACCTATATCATGGCAGGGTATTTGGGCAAGGTGGTACTTAAATCTATAAATTCCTCCACTACATTTCGCTTTGCAAAATTACAAAGGATCTTGGGGTCTCCAAGAATCTTTTCATAGTAAGCCCAAGCAAATTCCTTCTCCCTTGGAATTGTTGTTGTTTTGGACTTGTGTTTAAATTGAGGCTTTTGTTTAGATTTGGAGTTGTGCCTTCTATTTAATTTGGCTCCTGTAAAAGACAATAAAAAATTAAAATTAAGCATTCCATATATAACTTCGAAAAAACGAGGGTTGGTTTTAAAGGATATAAGGTTTTGTTAAGGATCAAAGAGGAGTATGTGTAGAAACACAAGCACAATTCAACCTAATATATCATTATGACCTTGAAACACAATTAGGTATATATGAGGAAATGCTACCTAAAGGAAATATTGTCAACATATATTGCATTGTAATATTGAATTTGCAAGTTTGTTTAGCATAAGACAATTGAACCAATACATCAATAAAAGATTCTGGAAGAACAAAAATACCCAAAATTGTGAATGCATGGTTAAAGCCTTTGGAGTCGGCAAGACATCGACCAAGGAAGGAATGCTTGATTACTTGGCCGGTGGTTGGTATGAAACCATTTCTTAGTGCATTTTAAAAATCTATTTAAGCCCCATTTATAGGGTTGAAAAGTCATAACCAAAGGAATATGCCAAACACTCGATTGCTGAACAGTGAAACTTGAAACTTTCCATTGAAAACGACATTGAAACTTTAATATAGTAATATACCTATTATTTAAGCCAAGTGCCAACGTACCTCGATTGTTGAATAGTGAAGCGATTAAGCCTAAAGGTAACACACGCTAAAGGTGACACACGACTGCCCGAGGGTCGATATAGAGTATGGATAGAGCACACGCGGGTGACTACCCGATATGGAGTCTAGACTTAGGCTCACGCTGGCAGTTCCCTGATATGGAGTTTGGACTGTGTAATAGTGAGTAGTGATTGATTACTGAAGGTCTTGACATATGAGTTGCGGGCCTGAGAAATGAGAAAAAAATTTCGGAATGACCGATGTTTAGTTTTTAGCAATGCGGCATACCTAAATATGAAAAACATGTGCTTGTTGAGTCAAGGCTGAAAATTGAATAAATCGGAATCAATCACAGGAATCTGCTTTAATCGGAAAGTCGCAAGTCAACTTGCATTGACCACGAGTTAAACTTGGTCAACGTGAGTTTGACTCACAAATATTTGGATCAGATCGTTTGGAGAGCAAGTAGATTCTGACTCATGATTAATCGTGATTGATCGGTGAATCCTATTTCACTGCTTGTAACTAAAATTTGAACTGAAAATAGGAGATCTTATAATTGAACCTATTTGTGAATTTTCTAAACTGAAATTGGCCCATCGAAATCATTTCTATTTGCGGCTAAGCGCATCAATGGAAGAGATTCATCTTAAATCAGGTTCATGGAGAAAATATTTTATGGAAGATGTTTGTTTTATGTCGAGGAAGACATAGTAATAATTTTTTATTAAAGTTGAATAACAATAGTATCTACTCTGTATCTCCCGTATCTCATTTTTTTTTATCTGCTATAACTCATAAAGTGGGTTAATAGTGGACATGTAGCATCAAGATCCAATCCTTTTAATCCAAATTTCTACATGAAAATCTTTGTGTCACTTACACCACAAAGCCTCTGTTGTAGAGTGTGGAGTTAACACCTACCTCTGCATGAAAAAAGCTACACATACATTTTGACTTGGTTTTTTCACCTTTTTTCTATTCTTTGTGTGGAGTCTGGGACAACAAGCTACACATACTTTTTTTCCATACCTCTATGTGAGTGTAACTTTGCACTTTTTCTTTGCTTAAACCAATATCAAAAGCATTTGTGTGCTTCTTTCAAGGCATGGATACATGCTTCAATATGGAAATTAGAAAAGTTTCTAAAGCAAAAAATAACCATGGAGTTAACCTTTGCCATTTCAAATATGTTAGGATTCTATTGAGAGTTTTTGAGAGATAATTGTTAACTAGACCTCTACTTTCCCTTTTTCTTAAGATAGAATGCATCTCTTATTACATTTCTAATCAAGAGATTTACATCAAATACCGGATCAAAGGGCCAAGGACTTTTCATAAATGCTTCCTTGTCCAGTAGAAGAATAAATGGTCAACATGTCAGTTTGGCTCCAATTTCTTGGGAATTAATAATTGCTTTGAAAAATGACAACTCTTGTTTGAATCTAGAACTATGTTTAAGCTTTGAAAATGGATTTCCCTCCAAATTTATCTTGGAAAGGTCCTTATTAAAAGCTTCTCTATATCTCCTCCACTATAATGAATGGCTTGTATGTTGAAAAGTATAGCAGAGCTCCCTTCTAAAAAGCCTGATCATACCATTGTCACCAAGAGCTCCTCCTTTTCCCCAAATTGGACCCAAAACAACATTGAGAACTTAATTATGATCCAACCTAAGAAATTTTGATTGACATTGCAACTCAAGAGCTATTCAATTTAAAGTGTGCTAATAGGATCCATCATTATTTCATTGAATAGGTATACTGTTTTTGAATTTGTCATTTGTATTGTAGTATGTGGTACTAACCTTATTTCACGTGAAAGGGTTTTTATTCTTGGACTATGACAATGCTAGTAAGATTTAGGCCTTTTTTATTATTTGTACCCCGTGATCATTTTTGCAAGATGTATGTCCTGTGTGGAAAGAAATAAGCATTTAGTTATTACCTCTTAAACTAAAGCACGATTTCTTTTATTAGGTGCCATGTAATGTCCTCTACCAATTAAGTATGAATGAGACGTAATATCCTATCCATCCCCGTAGGCTATAGTCCTCCATAAAGGGGAAAAAACCCCAAAATACCCATTGTTGGGCAATTTTTGGGGAAACTGGGCTTAAAAAACCCAAATTTGGGGTTTGGAGTAAGGTTTACTCAATCACTTAAGAATATGAAACCCCTCTGGAAAATCTATAAATAAAGAAGGATTGAATTTATTTTGGATCACCAAGTGTGGATTAATTCATTTGTTCTTGAGCATTAGGTTTGATAGTTTTTGACCCCTTCTATCTCTTGTTAATTTCGGTGGTGAAAGATTCCACCCTAGTTGACATTGCCTTATTATCTCTCTAGTTGGGCACAAGGGTCTCTGGCTGGTCAGCGAATTCTGTTGGATATTGGTCTCTTGTCTTTTTTTGGGCACAAGATTTCTATTAAAGGTGAATGAATTTGGAGGATAGTGCAAGATAACTTAGTTCTGTTTGGCATACACCTCTCTTGAAGGAAGAAACAAAGTTTTTGAGTCCTTAATATCTTGTTTTGGGAAAAGCACTTACCTTAGGCAATGGATTCGTTTTTGGCACCTGGAGTAGAGAAACTCTTTGCTTTATTTAGTTTTTGCATGCACAGTTAAAAGGATCACTTCCCTAGTTATTAATTCTCAGCCTTAGCGAACGAAGCATGTTTGCATATCTCATATCATATTCAATAGAGGCAGAATTTAATTGTCTTGTCTATCCATGCAAGGAAGGTGCATTAGGATTAGGAGTTAAGAAAGTTGAGACATTGTTGTACATGTTTCCAGATTCATTGTACCTTCTAGACTAAAGGAAAATTGAATAGTAGTGTTTGAAATTTTTAGTTATTTCCTGTTTCAAAGAGTAATAAATAGTGATGTGATTTGAGTTTCAAATATGTGTACTTACTGTTACTTTCTTCAGTGGCATGTGCTTCCTTGTTTAGAACAAGGGGTTTTTCTGCTGTATCTAGCCTCCAAAGCTTCTTCAATGCAAGCTAAATATCAAATCATGCCCTCGTACTCCAAATAATCTAAGGAATTGCCCTAGAGAAGCTCCAAAGTAGACCAATGAGCTTTGATAGGCCAACTACAACCCCATGTCACTATAAAAGTGTTGACATCACTGCTACAAAAATTATTTTGAAGTGTTGCATCCTACACCAATTCCTAAGATGAATGCTCAAAGGGGGTTCTAGAACGAGGCTCAACCTTCATTGCCACATTTAATAATTTTCAAAGGGATCAGTCCCTTTAAACCATACCAATTTTTACACTTTCAAAATTTGGCCATGTTCCTATAAATTTTATATTTTGTATTGAAAAGTCAGTCCTATTTTACCTATTTATTAACTTTAGGAACAATTATATGTCAGCTCTAGAAAAATTTCAACAAATTTGCGGGTTAGGTTGGCATTTCTCCAAATACTATCACACATGTATATATAATCACACATTTTCCTTTTTAGATCTTGATTGGTTGAACAAAAAGGTTCATTTCCTATGTAATTTTGTCCCATACTTCCACACCAGCACTCATAGATAACAATCTTCTTAATTCCTCATCTGTGTGCACAATAAGATCCCTTTTGGCGCTATTTTTGATGGAACAACCTCTGACAGTACACCTTTTACCACATAGATGTTGTTGTTGGATAGAAATATCCAGAGGAGTCTTACACCAGACTTATAAATGGCTATTGTATATCACAATAATAAGCATTAAAATACAGAGATGTGGCAGAGCCTAAACTTTGTGCATTAAATCCATTACTTTTTCTTTCATGGAATATTTCGTTTTGCATAGTAGATGTGTTGTGGCACTTGAATGTGTTCGCATAAAAAATTCTAAGGCGAAACCCGGATTCTCATGTGTCATGGAAATTCAACATATTCCTTGTTCACCTAAGAACTACTTGTAACTCATATTAGGGTACTCATGTATAATCTCAACTCATCCCACTTAACAAGTTACCAAGACAAGGATCATCGCATCCAACCTTGGTCTAAAACAATTAAGCAACACAATTTAATTATTGACATGCCATAACACCTAACATGTCTTAGAATTCCTTGGCACTATGTGGCATGCGTTAACATCCCCTACATTACTTAGCATCCTTTGACACTCCCTAGCACACTGTGTCACTTCCTAACATGCCTTGGTAGTTTAGTATACCTTGGCATTGCCTAGCATATAACCTTGTCACTCCCTCCTTAACACACCTAGAACTCATTGAAACTCCCTCTCACACATTCTTATTCATTCATTTCCATGCATTTTGACCTAGTGCTTCCTTATGCTTCCCTAACACCCCTTAACACTCCATACCTCACCCTAACACCTGACACATCTTGGCCTACCACCTTAACACTCTAGCATTCCTTGGCATTACATAGTATACCTTGTCACTCTCTCCTTAAGACACCTAAAGATCACTTACACTCTTGGTCACAAACTCTTATTCATTCATTTCAATGCATTTTTACCTAGTGCTCCCTTGTGTTTCCCTAGCACTCCTTATCACTCCTTGACATGTGTTGTTACACCCTAGCACCTATGAAATCTTGGCATGTTGCCCTAGCCTCTAACATGCCTTAACACTGCCTAGCATACCTTGTCAATTTGTCCTTAGCACACCTGGAACTCACTGAAACTTCTAATCACAAACTCTTATTTCTTCATTTCCATTCATTTTGACATAGTTCTCCCTTGTGTTTCCTTGGCACTCCCAACTAACACTTCCTTACACGCATTGGCACATCTTGGCCGAATGTTGCCCTAGAACTCTAGCATTCCTTAGCATTGCCAAGCATGCCTTGTAACACCTCCTTAATACACTTGGAACTCATTGACACTCCATGCCACACACTCTTATTCCTTCATTTCCATGAATTATGACCTAGTGCTTCCTTGTGTTTCCTTAGCACTCCCTAACACTCCTTGGCATAGATTGGAACACCATGGCACTTGTCACATCTTAGTAGGCTTTCCTAGCACTCTACCATCTATTGGAGCTGCTTATCATACGTTGTCACTCCCTCCTTAGCACACCTATAACTTGTTAACACTCCCTATCACACACACACATTCATTCATTTACATGTAATTGAAACGAGTCCTCCCTTGTGTTTCCTTGGCAATCCCTAGCATGTGTTGGCACCACATCCTAGAACCTAGCACACATTGGCATGCCTTAGTACTTGACATGTCTTGACATGCCTAACATTCCTTGGAACTTTCTAACATGTGTTAGCACTTCCTAAAATTCCTTGCACACCTTGGCACTCCCTAGTTTTCATGCCCTCGTAGATAACCTTACCTTTTTTGTGACTTGGGAACCCAACCAAGTCATTGAAAAAATAGTGTTGTGCCTAGACCAAAGTCTCCTTTTGTCTCAAACTACTTTTTCCATCCTCTAATCATAATCATAGGGTTTTCCTCCTACAAGTCCTAATATGAAATTCTCTTAACACACTTCTTCCATGGGACACCTAGAATTCACTGACATTCCCTGGCATAATCTCTTATTTATTCATTTCCATGCACTTTGACCTAGTTCTCCCTTGTGATTCCTTGACACTCCCAAACACTCCTTGACATGCATTGACACTATATAGCATAGGTCAGCACACCTTTTCATTCCTAGGCACGCCATGGCACTCCTTAATTATCATTCCCTCATAACTACCCTTATTTTTGTTTAGACTTAGGAACCCAAACAAGTCCTGCCTCGACTACAACAACTTTACCAAGTTACATTTACTACAACTAGACTATGCCTTGTTCCCCTAATGGACTATAAATCATCTTAGGCTTCTCATGTCCAATCTTAACTCATCCCACTTAACAAGTTAGCAAGTCAAGGCTCACATCCAACCGTGCCCATAAAACAACTAAGAAACATAGTTTACATCTTCACATGCCATAACATTTGGCATGTATAAAAATCTATTGGAACTACATGGAACACATTGTCACCCCCTGCATTCTTTGGCATGATTTTCCACTCCCTAATAGACCCTACCACTCCCTAACATGCCCTGACAATCTAGCATGACTTGGCACTGCCTAGAATATACCCTTGTCACTCCCTCCTTAGCACAATTGGAACTTGCTGACACTCCCTATCACACACTCTTATCCATTCATTTCCATGCAATTTGAACTAGTTCTCCCTTGTGTTCTCGTGGCACTCCTTGACACACATTGGCACACCTTAGGACTTGGCACATCTTGGCATGTCACCCTGGCACTCTAGCATTCCTTGGAATTACCTAGCATACCTTGTCACTCCCGCCTTAGCACACTTAGAATTCACTGACAATCCTTGTCACGCACCCTTATTCATTCATTTCCATGCATTTGAAACTAGTGCCCCCTTGTTTTTCCTTGACACTCCATGACTGTCCCTGGCATACATTAGTACACCTTAGCACCTAACACATCTTGCCATGTTTCCCTGGCCTCTAGAATGCCTTAGAACTGCCTAGCATACCTTGTCACTCCCTCCTTAGCACACCCTGAAATCATTAACACTTCTTGTCACAAACTCTAAATCGTTCATCTACATGCATTATTTTCACCTAGTGCTCCCTAGTGTTTCCCCAACACTCCCTAACACTTCCTAGCACTATTTGGCACACCTTGGCACCTAGCACATATTGGTTGCATGTCACTCTGGCATGCTAGAATGACTTAGCATTGCTTAGCATACCATGTCACTCCCCTCTTACCACACCTGGAACTCATTGACACTCCCTGTCACACACTATTATTCATTCATTTCCTTGCATTTTGACCTAATTCTCCCTTGTGTTTCCCTAGCACTCGCTAACACTCAACACACATTGGCACACCTAACTAGAATGGTTTTCACTAACAGTCAATCCAAAAACCCTTCTAGAGTCTAGCTAATTACTTGTTCTTCACTAAGATATTAGGGATAAGTTTATTGTATAGTGTTTAGTGTGAAAATACTACTAGGTGTTTTTAGTGTATTACTTGGAAGGTGGCTAAGCCACAAGCATGACGGTAAGGTTCCTGAATCTTGGATTGTAAAAATAACCAACAAATATATGAGTATAAGATCTTTGGGAAATTGTAGTTCTCTAAAGATATTCATGGTGATTTTTCGATTGGGCTAGACCTGAGAACTCGATTGTTAATTAGATTCAGAGAAGTGGTAGTTTGATGCCGTAAATGTCAAATGTATAGTTCAACAACATGATGGAGGATTACCTCTAACATCAGAATTCAGTTTGTTATCTTCGGGGTGCAAACCCCACGATGTCCAAGTGTGACACCCTCCTTGCAACAACACCCTTCGAGTAGTTACCTAGTGACTTCCTTGCCTTTGATTGCCCTTTCCTCATCTTGTTCATTCTCAGTTCCTTCTCCCTTACTCTCCTCTCACTGTGCTCTTTTTCTTCCTATTCTCCTTATCCCAATTTCTCTTCTCTTTCTACTTATCCCACAATCTTTCTAGTTAGTTAGGGCTTGGCTCACTGGATTTTCCCTTTCCTGCCATTTGGCCTCCCATTTTCTTTGCATCTGTCATTTTACCTCTTCCTACGTATGTTCTAGAATCAACAAGGTGTGAGGGAGGAGAAAAATCCATTCATGTGTGCTAATAGGTTGCAAAATATCTCCCCGCCCTCATTGACTGCATCGAGGCCTGTAAATATTATGCTTGTGAGTGTCTGTGAGTCTCTTCTTAGGTCTTGGGTTGAATTATTTTTACTCTTTCAACTATATGAGTCAAGCTATATGCTCTTTAACCCCCCCATTAATAGAGTTCCTTATACTTGTATCATGCCCCTAGTATAAAGACATATGTATAGGTTATTATGGTACATATTGAACTTTCATTATTACCCTCACCTTGAAGTCATTGAGGTTCCATCTAACTCCCGCTAGTTAATACAAGGTTCATTGAGTTAGAAAAATGTGCCATCAATAATTATAAGTGGTTACCTTAAGGAAGGACCATTGGTTGAAGCCTCAACAATGGAAATTGGGTCGATGGTTAGGGTTTTGATTCAGTTAGACACTATTCACTATTATATTTGTGGGCATAGAGTAATTATGATCTTCCCTATGTACACAAGGATAATTGAGAAGTGTTTTCCATAATCATGCAAGTGGAATTTCAACATGTACATCAGGGTAACCACAAAGTATTTATCATATTTATACAATGCAAGGTGATAGGAAAATATTTACATTATATACGTGAATGTACTAAGATCAGGACCATTAGCATCATATCTACATATTTACCACAAGACAAGGGTCATTACAACCCCTTAAAAATAGCCATAAGGCCTTCCTCTTTTATAGCTTCTTGACCACAAGGTTTTAATTGAAAAACACATAGTTCCTTTCAATATTTGTAGGTTGAGGCAACCACTTCAAGCTCTTGAACTTAAAGATAATCAGATATTTGCAATTTGTTACAATAATAAGTCCATTATGCACACTCCTCATCTTAGAGTTGGGTAGAGAGGGAGCATACTTTATTGATGCCAACCTTGTAAATGAGAAACTTTGCCTACTCATTGGTTGGACTCTCCTTCACTTGTTGACACCACTAACACACACCAAAAGTCCAAGATACCCATAATATGTGCCCTACACCCAAGGGCTTAGACTACACCTCCATAAAATGTACCTTCAATTTTAGATGTCCCAAAATAGTAATATCCTAAACCTAGCCTATTTGTTAGATTTTTGTAACTTTCTCCTTAACAAACATTTGTTTTTAACTATTTAATCCACTTACCATATACTCTCTCTTGTTTGCACCCACCTAGTATACAAGAACACTTATGTTTTTAATACAACCAATTTAAGAGCACATGTTTCCTTTTCAAATTCCAAAAGTATAACATGTCTATCTCTATAAACTAACAACAAAATCATTGCATAAAAAAGGTAAGCTTAAAATCAAATTAAAATTAGATTATATTATTATGATAAATACACAAAATATGGAAATAATGTTTTCAAACACAACCATAAAAAAAGTGTTAGTTTATCAAATACAACTACAAACTTATTAAGCCAGCCTAGATCCATCTTAACCCAGATTTATCAAGCGTCAAGAGGGATCCAATCTCTCCATGTGAAAATCTTTTTTTTGGCGCTTGATAGATCCAGGTTAAGATGGATCTAGGCTGGTTATATAATACTATATAGTATCTATATTTGTATCTATGTGTCTCTTTCTTATTCCCTCTCTCTATCTCACCCCCCAAACATATACACTCTCTCTCCATATCTATCTCTCTATCCCTCCCTCTTCCTCTCTACCTCTCTCTCTTCCCTCTATCTCTACTCTCTCCAACACTCCCTTGTCACTCCCTCTCTCTCTACCTTTGTCCCTCTATGTCTTTCTTCTTCCTTCCCTCTCTCTCCCCCTCCAACTTCATCTCTCTCTCCTCTCTCTTATTCCTCTCTCTCCCTTTCTCTCTCACCTCCCTCTATCCCCCTACCACTCTCTCTCTCCCCCTCCTCCATCTCTGTGCCTCCCTCTCTGTCTCTTTCCCTTCTCTCCCTATCTTTATCCCCACCTATTCTCTCTATTCCCTCCTTTCTTCTCTCCCTCTCTCTCTATCCATATATCCCTTGTCACTCCCTCTCTCTCTCCACCTCTCCCTATGCCTTAGTTCTTTCCTCCCTCTCCCCCCCCTTCTCTTCTTCTCTCTCTCCTCTCTCTCTCTTCCTACCTCCTTCTCTCTGTCTTCCCCCATCACTCTCTCACTCTCTCTCTCTCTCTCTCTCCACCCTCCATCTTTGTCACTATCTCCCTCCCCTCTCTTCCCTTCACTTTGCTTGCTATCATCACTTGGATCCTTAGTTAAGATAGATCTATTTTGGTTCTTACTAATATTTGTATTATATACATTTCACATCTTTAAATACAAAAGTTATTCTCATTTTTAATTTTATTAAAATCTAATTTAATTATATGGGAATAATTTTAGTAAGTTTGAGGATAGAGGGTTTATATATATCTCAAAACTAATTACAACCCTTTTCCTATTAACTTCAAATAAAAAATGTTATAAAATTAAATTAAATTAATATATTTTTATTGTGAAATAAGTTATGGTTTTTGGGCATGTGGTATTGATAAGCCATGGTATTGGCCCATGGTATTGTAACAAAGCATATTTAAAAGTTGATAATATCCATGGTAAAGTGGGGGTGAATATGGATGGTTAAGAATCTTTTCATATTGTTATAAAATATTTAGATTGTGAAATAACATATGATTTTTTGGCATGTGGTATTGATAAGTCATGGTGTTAGCCCATGCTACTGTAACAAAGCCTATTCACAAGCTCATAATATCAATGACAAAGCGGGGGTGAATATCCATGCTTAAGAATCCTGTCATATTTTTATAAAATATTTTGATTTTGAAATAAGTTATGTTTTTTGGGCATGTGATATTGATAAGCCATGGTATTGGCCCATGGTATTGTAAAAAAGTCTATTTCCAAGTTAATAATATCCATGGTTAAGTGAGAATGAATATTCATGGTTAAGAATATTTTCATATTGTTATAAAATATTTTGATTGTGAAATAAGTTATGTTTTTAGAGCATGTGGTATTGATAAGCCATAGTATTGGCCCATGGTATTATAATAAAACCATTTTTTTACAAGTTAATAATATCCACTGTAAAGTGGGGGGTGAATATCCATGGTTAAGAATCTTGTAATATTGTTATAAAATATTTTGGTTGTGAAATAAGTTATGGTTTTTGGGCTTGAGTTATTGATAAGCCATGGTATTGGCTCATGGTATTGTAACAAAACCTATTCACAAGTTAATAACAAAATCAAAATATAACAAATTTAATTTTATTATTTTTATTTTTAATTGAGCCAACATTTAGATTTTTTCACTCATCCCCATACTTTTGACTTTTATTATTATTATTACTATTATTTAACTAAGACCATATTTATAATTGTCTACATACTTACATTACACCTACACATCTACTCTATACTCTATAAATATTGTATTTATTGTTTTTTAGGGAGGGAAATTTTAACATTTTTTGAAAAATTAGCCTTAATTTTGATGTAACAAAGCACTTCCAATTCCAATCTTCATTTACGTCCTAAAACAAGTAGTATATTTTCACTTTTCATAGGGCAGAGGAAAAACGAGCAGATATTTTCACTTTTCATAGGGCGGGAGGAAAAACGAGATTGAAGAGAGTTGTGAATTAAATTTTCACTTTTCATAAGGCGAAGGGAAAAGGAGTAGCATATTTTCACTTTTCACAGACGGGAGGGAAAATGAGATTGAAGATAGTTGTGAATTAAAGTTTTACCAGTAGCACTGATATCGAACCCCACCATTGGATCTTCAATCCGTTAATGGTGCCTCACTTTTCATAGGGCTGCATTTCCACCCCACTTTTAGTCTTCTTCCACATAGGGAGGAGTACACACACCTCACCTCAGATCTCTGGTTCAAAATTCATTATTTTTTTCATCCTTGCTTTTAAGTTTACGAGTAGAATATTTTCGCTTTTCACAGGGTGGCAGGGAAAACGAGATTGAAGATAGCTGTGAATTAAGGATTTACCAGTAGCAGACTGATATCGAACCCCACCATTGGATCTTCAATCCATTAATGACGCCCAAGTATGTTTCATTTATAACCTCGCTGCATTTCCACCACACTTTTAGTCTTCTTCCACACAGGGAGGAGTACACACACCTTAGGTCTCTGGTTCAAAATTCACTATTTTTTTCATCCTTGCTTTTAAATTTATGCTTTAATCTCTGTGCCTCACTTTGTTACTATTTGCAGGGATGGCATGGCATTGGAATTTGATGACTTTGGGAAGCCATTTATTATAATAAAGAAGCAAGGGAAAAAGACCCAAATGAGAGGCTTATATGTTCAAAATTTCTAATATTGTGGTTACCAGGGCTGTGGAATAAAAATGAAGCTCTAGAACCCCTGTGATGATGTCATCGTCAGTAAGATCCTATTCTATTTATTCATTCTCTATTTCTGGATCAAAAACACCCTTAAATTATGAAAATTAATAGAATTTATTTTAAAACTTGTATGATTCATAACTAAAAATTACTTAATTTTTTTTGTAAAGATTGAAATAAAACATTAAATTATGAAAATTAGTATAATTTACTTTAAAACTTATATGATTCATAACTAAAAATTACTTAAATTTTATGTAAAGAGTGAAATAAGCCAATACTCTAGGATCTACTCACTCTTTCTCACAAACTCTGAGGCCCACTGAGCTAGATGCTCTACATATGTCGATGCCTTCCTACTAAAGCTCTTAATTGGCAAATGCATTTAGACGTCATTTGGATCATTGGACGTCTAATGTGCATTAAGGGAATTTCAGCCCCTAGATTTGTATGTGCCATATTCCTTCATGTTGGTTCCATTTATAAGTGCATGTCGGTTTTAGTTGTGGGTAGTTCTCCTATTTTATAGGAGCTAGATGTGCCATATTCCTTCATGTTGGTTCCATTTATAAGTGCATGTCGGTTTTAGTTGTGGGTAGTTCTCCTATTTTATAGGAGCTAGATTATTTGTATGTGCCATATTCCTTCATGTTGGTTCCATTTATAAGTGCATGTCGGTTTTAGTTGTGGGTAGTTCTCCTATTTTATAGGAGCTAGATTTTTAGGGCCTGCATGTCAAACATAGCTACATGGTATTGGTCCATGCATGTAATATACCCAATAACTTCTGTGCACTTTGAGGATGTGGTACTTCAGTTTACCACCCAAATTTACACAAAAACTGAACCCAAATTCACACAAATTTTGGTCCATGCATGTAATATACCCAATAACTTCTGTGCACTTTGAGGATGTGGTACTTCAGTTTACCACCCAAATTTACACAAAAACTGAACCCAAATTCACACAAATTTACGAAGTAACTGAAATGAATAATTCACACAAAAAGTGAACCCAAATTCACACAAATTCCGAAGTAACTGAACTAAATTGTTTATGTTATTAACTATTTACTATTGACATGCATGAAACTATAGATTTATGCAACGTAAATACACATAACCATTCCATTAATCACGAATACATAAATCACAAATGCGGATAGCACAAGCAAGGCAACCTAAAAATTAATTCAGGAACGAAATAAACCATAAAAATTAGTAATAATTCAATACAATTCATATGTACATTTAGGAATACTTATCTATGTGGAATTGTTCAACAATTAGTTGCAAAAGAGGGAAGTAAGACGACAACCATATAACCAAAGATCAATCGCAGTTCATATTTTACTCGATCACTCGCTTCATCATTGACATTAGCACTATTTCACTTGATCAAAGGATCCATTGTTAGTAAGATCTTTGTTTGACACTAGACCACACATAAGGGTATGCAAGAATATTGTCTTACTGTCCATAAGCATACCTGAAATATAATCTCTTCATGAGTATAATTGATGGCCTTTACTATATTGGAGCATCTGTATTTTTCCTTCTTTTATGGTTTGTCTCTATAGAGTTGATTTTACTGGGTGTACACTGTATGCATCTCAAAATTTATCTTTAGGAAATCCTATTTTTATTATTTCCAAGAAAAAATCTTTGGGGAATCCCAATGGATGTTTCCCCACATTCATGGATGGAAACTCTGGTAAACCCATTGCCATTGACTAGTGCACCTCACCCAAGGGATTTCGAACATGGCACCTGCCAGCACAGAACTAGCCAAATACCCAATAACATTAATGACATTCGGTTGGGATAACCCCTTGGGCTCAATAAATCATAATCGACTACACTATTTTCCATATTAACATATTGATCCTATTTAACATTTTGTTAGAGTAACCATAACAATCCAAGTCTGTTCCTATTTTTATTTTGTTTTTTAATTCCTTTTTTGGTGTGGCGACAACTTTATATGACTGTAGAAATGTTTATTTTTTTCTGAGTATATGTTGAAAAGTAGATGCTCTCTTACATTCTACCTTGTTTGTTATGTATTGATGGAGTTTAGTTTCATTAGTTGTGACCAAAGAACTGTGTTAGGCATGTATACAAGGATTCTTGTATCACTATTTATAAACTAAACATTGCCCTTAAACAAGCAAAGCAGATCCTTAATGCTACATGTTTCCATCTCAGGGAACTTCCAATCCTAATAAATGAGGTGAAGTTTAAGTGTTTCCAAAATCCAAATCTCATGTTTTGTGAATTCACTCATATATGGTCCTCGAAAAGCAAAGTGAAATTTAACTACTTCCAAATCTTAAGTTCTGTGAATTCACTCATATTTGGTGTTGGAACCTTTTGAGAAAAAGGGAATAATTTCTTTTAGTTGCATTCAAATTTTCCAAAAATAATACTAAAATTCTTCTTGACTAAAATTCTCCTTGAAATGGCTATGGGATTGAAAATTTTGTAAATATTTTTAGGGAAACAACCCAAAATACTTTTTCCATATTAGAGTTTTATAACACTAGGTACTAAAATAGTCTTCTATTTTCTGCTGCAAATGTCTGATAGAGTCTGCCCAGAAGCTGATCAGAAAATTAGGTAGATGCACTAGATGGACTAAATTTTTTTGAATGAATAATCACTTAACATAAATGATATATTAGGTTCCATAAATATATAACTTAGAAGCATGAACTGAATAAGAAATCTCAACGAGATTGACATATTCTTAATTGTGTTGAATGGGGCCAGGAATAACTTTGACTAGAGCGTGTTGAAAATGGTAGAATTTTGTTCTGGTTGGATAGATTTAGAACTAAAAATCAACAATTTTCTTGCTTGCATAACTTGGGAAGATTTTTGTATCTCAAGTCTCAACCTTATTGAATAGTATGATTTATGCCTTGCAATGTTGAGATATGCTATGATACCACTTGCTAGTAACCTAAACACTTTGGATGAAAATTTAGTTGTGAATTTTACTTGCAAAAGATATAAGTGAAAATATAGATTAATTGTCCCTTGTGCACTGCTTGAATGAATAAATATGAAACTAATTATTGCACCAAGACAAAAAATATCTCTACCAATTTGTAGTGGAATAGAACAAAAATAAAACATTGTCACACTATAGTAGAAATAACAAAATTTTCTAGGGAACACAACTGGTAAAACCCTCTGCCAGCTGTAGAAATTTAAAATACTGTCCATATAAGACTTTGAGAAACCTTCTTCAATACCAGGTTCATTGATGCTTATTGATTTCCATATTCATTTTCATAAGCATTAGGGTTGTTTTCCATCAAATCAGAGTAGCTATAAAGTATCTCTTTGATTTCATAAAGTAGATCATGATCAATTTCATCCAAGAATCCCCCAGAAGGCTCATTAGTAGCAAGAAGAAAGGTATTTTTTTTATTTTATTTCATCACATGCATCCATCATAATCATTGATTTGTCTTAATTTCTTTCACAATCATTTTCAATATTAGATGAAAAAGGTAATTTAGTATGATATAATCCTTAGGTAACCAACCTCAGACATATTGTTGGTTAATTTATGTTGTTTGAAGTTTATTGAGTTTAAGTTTTATCATGAAACTACTAGAAGCGTACTAGCATGGGTGATTTGATTATCTTGATAACAATGTTATGGTTTGACCTAGTCCTTGAAAGGAACTTATAGTTGATGGTCAAAATTTCACATTCCTTTCATTTTTTTATCTTCACATATAACAAATATCTTTATGTTATAGCCTCTATCTATATATATACAGTAACTTCCACTCAGAAGTTGGATGCCATCATTTTAGACCTTGAGATTACTCAACTTACCTTTGTTTGAGTTGAAAATGTCATTAGATCTCATTATATCATCTATTGCAGAGCATGAATCCAATTTATCTTTGTTTCAGTTTAAAATGTAATTAGATCTTGCTATATGATCTTTTGTAGAGAATGAATCCAATTTCTCATAGTCAATTTGCTTGAGGTATAACAAAGCTACCTTAATTCATTAAACTTACTTTTCATATTCTATTTGCTGATTGTGATTCTATAGGCCACATCTGCATTGGAAAAGGGCATATTTAATGAAGTGTGGAAGGAGAGGGAAGCTTCAGTTACGTCATTTCAAACTTTCTAAGGTATGTAATAAAAATTTTAAAAAATTCTCCATAGAATGTTGTGCTTTAACTTTTTCTTTTGATAATGAATTATTTATGTGATCTCCCCTCTCTTACACACAACCAGAGTCAAGACATACATGGTTTTTTGGGACATGTGGACAATGGACAGATTTACGCTAGCCATTTATCTAGAAATTTACACTGTAGAAGGTCAAGCATTTACATTTTAATATTTCCTTGCCACTAAATTAGAGTTGAAGAGTCAGACTCCTATTTTTCAGGCGTATACCTCACTTTTAAATCAATTTATTTCTGACACTGTATAGACCTTCCATGGGAGGGAAAAGAGTGATCACTACCATTTCTTAATCTTTCTGCAGACCAAGTAAATATTCAAAATGTGTATAAAATAGTGTCTCCTTGGAGAATCCCAAGAGTGGCGCTCTTGTAGCAACAAGAAATTTGTTTATTTTGAGTTCCTCATTAGTGAATTGATAGTATATTTTTTATTCCATATAATACCTCAACAATGTATGATAAAATTATAGTTAAGCCCGTCATAATATTTTGACTTACACTCTTTTAGAGAGAAAATAGAGTGTGTGTCAAGCTTGCACGTCAAAATTGTATCATGCAAAGTTTACATGGGACAAGTTTTGTGGATCTAAGCAGCAAGATACCTGTTGGAATTCAAGAGGCAACAATACTAGAAAATGGGAAAGAGGTTTCACAGTTAGCCTGGATTTCACATTATGGTTGGAGTCGGTTTGTTGGAAAGATGCTAGATACCCCAACTTCCTTTTTATGACTGAGTGCAAGATTGAATCCTTCGACATATTCCTCACTCAATTTCCATTAAGTGATGGGTTTTCTCATAAGTGCTTCAGACCTACAAACTTTACTAGAGTTTTTCTTGAGTCTTTAGAGGTGGTTAGCTTTTCAAAGCACACACATACAAGAAGAGGAGAAATAATATGCCCGACTAATTTGAAGTTATCTACCTATGAATAGGGTGTTCCCATTCATAAACCTGATGACTCGCTCTACTTCTTTCTAGTGAACAACTTTCGGACTTTCCATGAATCGTGAGACAATTCCAACCCCATAACTATAAATTTCTTATTTAAATCTATACCCAATATATTAGAATCTGGACAAGGAGAACTCCATTCTTGTTTTGAAAGAACATGCAATCAACTTGTACCATGCTATTTAATCTTTTCTGTATTTATTCATATCCTTGGTCTATGACAGAAAGATTCAATAGGATACCTTGCATTTTCTATACTAACACTCCTAAAAAATAATAAAGTATGCCCAAATCTATCATTTCGAATGATCTATGTAGCTCACCTTTTGTTTTTTCAATTATCGAAGTTGTTACCTATATTGATGAGATCTTATACAACCGATACCATGGTAATATATGTTATATTTTTATTCGTGTTTCTCCTTCAGTAGAGAAGCAATACACTACAGCTTTTGTTGAAAAGTGTGCAACAAGAAATGCTAAATTTAGAATGTGCTAAAAATAGACCTGCTAAAAATAGCATGTCTAAAAATAGCAGGTTTGGCCAATGAGGTCATTGGCCACATTGGGTGAGAGGTGAAACTGCTAAAAATAGAAAGTTCTAAAATTAGCATTTTTGGGCCCCTTCCTATTTATAGCAGTCCCTAGTCTATCTATAGGAAGTAAAATTAATTTTGGTCTTAACAAAAGTTTAAAATATTAATTAGTTAATCTCCATGAATTAATTAATTATGAAAAATTAAACTTGAAGTCTTTGTGAGATCATGCAGTTATTTTCTTACATGATTTAGGAATTTATCCCTTGATTAAAGGAGATAAGGTTCAGTTCTATAATGAGAGAATCAATTGACTTAGTTCTTACTAGTCAAGTCCAGTTAGATTATTTTAACATGTTGTTAAAATAATAAAATATACTTTGTTAATGCTTGCATGCATGTGACAACTATTATTTTAGATAATTGAGGATTCACTCATGGATAACTGTTGCATGTCAGTTCTGTCAGAGACCCAGTTGAGATCAGATGTGGGATAATGTACTATCAGATGCTTAACTATTTCTAGTAAGTAGTTTTTGCATGGTTGAGGAACTAGTGTTCTTAAGGAATACGTAGTTGGACCATTGGTTGTTTCTGGTATGTTGGAATTAATAGCATATTCTTTTGCTATTATTTCCTAAGAAAAATACGTAAGGACCATAGGGAAAGCCTATATAAACAGGGCTTGGGTGGTTCATGAGACATATCTTCATATCTTCATAGGTCATTGAAAACTGAATAGCTTGAGAACTAATTCTTCTTGTCTTGTGAAGAGGATCTCCACTTGATTGATAATACATGGTTGGGGTTTTATGCTGGTGCTTTCACCTGGATATGTCTTGTGTTATGTGTGATTAATTCTCTTGATCATTTATGCATGTTTCTACTTGATGTTGCTCATGATTTCGATTGTGCTTCCGCTTAATGTTTTGTAGAAGTAGAACAAGTATTATGCTTTAGGACATTGCATATATCGGTTTGTTCTACAGGTAAAATGTCTACACAAAGAAGACTAAGAGGGTTGCCACATAATGAAATTTCAGATCTTGGAGCTCCAAAATTACAAAGATACAAAAATTTCAATATTGAGCTCCTAAAAAGCAAGAAAAATGTGTGTATTTAAAAAAAAAATTGCATAACGTTTGTTTGAAAAAACAGTTTGAAGTGATTCAAAGGGCATAGTGAAGCATATATATTGTTGTTTAATTCCAAAATTCCTCGAAACAAAAGAATGGACACACCTATTAAGAAACCAGAAAGCTCGACTATGGCGCATGAAGAAGAGGAAGAAATGCAACATGATATATCAAAATTACGAGACCAAGTGCAACAAATTTTGCTCTCACAAAGAGTAACCAAAAATGAGCTGGAAGCTAAGATCGATGGTATAGAAGCAAAAATGGAAGGAAACATAGAAGATTTGAAGAATGATTTAAAAGCATACGTGGAAGGTTTGAAGGAGGGTTTGACAAAGTTGCTACAAGAAATGCTTCCTAGTGGTGACAAGGTACTCTATGAAAATTGGGATGAGGAAAAAAGTAATATGCAATAATATTTTATAGACTCTAGCATTGGATTTTAGATCCACCAAATTCCAAAGATAGATATGGGGAATTTTGATGGAAATGATTCAATAACATGGATACTACAAATGGAGCAATATTTTGATCTACATGATGTACTGCACACACAAAAGGTAGGCATTACAAATTTATATTTAGAACAAAATTAGTTTGTGTGGTTGTGGAGCGATAAAAAGGGTCTTTTTAACACCTAATTACCTCACATTAATTGTCAATCCAGGGACGACTTTTTATTTCAAGAGTGTACTCTGTCTGAGGCGGTTATTTACTTAAGAGCAATGTTTTGCAGTATAGTGCTTAAAACCCACAAGTAAATAAATGCTTGCAACAAAATCTAATTGGAACAGCAAGAAACGAAGATGTTCTAAACTAAAATCATTCATTCAATCAATCATCAATCGAGGATATAGTAGCAATAACTCTTTCCTCTAGAAATTGATGGAATGAGTATGACATGATCTGGGAGCTGGTAGCATTTGCTGAGGCTCATGACAGCCTTGGACCTTCTCTCACACCAAAACAATACATGCAAGTAAATGGACAGCAGAAAGTAAAAGGAAATAGAACAGCAGTAAATGAAACAACGATCAAAAGAACTAAATTTCGCGAGTCAAAACCAACTTACTCACATTCGGCAATAAAATAACAATCTTCAAAAGTAATTTCAATGAACTTTACTGTATGAAACAATATTCACAAATGAATTATGGAACAACATTTACCATATATACACAACATATTTATTATAGCAATCTGATGTTTCCAAAGAATATGACTTCCGTTTCCAAATGAAATAATATTACTTTCGGGTTCCCACGAATAAGAGTTCAAAATGAATCCAATAGCAATATTTAATATGAAAGCTCTGTAACAGAAACAATCGGTTTAAATAGTGAACATGTAATCAACTCCGAAAAGATTCATTACGCAACATAGAGTCACTTACATAAACTTGCTGGATGAAACCATTAATGGATTAGTCGTAACAGAGCGTGGAACAGCATATACATCAGATTACTGAACTATATAAACAATCCACACATGAAAAGATATCATACAACTGCAATTGGAAAGATATGATACACAATAGCAGTAGCTTACTCCACCAGAGGCTGGGCCCTTAGCCGCCAG
>APFE031068156.1:0-26535 GCA_000404065.3 Pinus taeda | reverse complement strand
AGGAATACGTAGTTGGACCATTGGTTGTTTTTGGTATGTTGGAATTAATAGCATATGATTTTGCTATTATTTCCTAAAAAAACTACATAAGGACCATAGGGAAAGCTTATATAAACAGGGCTTGGGTGGTTCATGAGACATATCTTCATAGTTCATTGAGAACTGAATAGCTTGAGAGCTAATTCTTTTTGTATTGTGAAGAGGATTTCCACTTGATTGATAATACATAGTTGGGGTTTTATGCTGGTGCTTTCCCTTGGATATATCTTGTGTTATGTGTGATTAATTCTCTTGATCAGTTATGCATGTTTCTACTTGATGTTGCTCATGATTTCAATTATGCTTCTACTTAATGTTTTGTAGAAGTAGAAAAAGTATTATGCTTTAGGACATTGCACATATCAGTTTGTTCTATAGGTGAAATTTCTGTAGTTTCCATTTAGGGGAGAAGTGTACCCAGTAGCAACCTTGGCCTGTGTTCAGATGGGTCGAATGCACATTAATCTCTATCTGTTGTTTTTAAGGTGTTTCTCCTTCAACAATACTTCATCTCAGTAGATCCTTTTGGTCTGCACCTTTAGTAGATGCATGTAGCCTTGGGATACATGTTGTAGATTATAGTTTTCCTATGAGGTTGTAGCAGCGATGAAAGAAGTGCATCGATTCTAGGCATCTTATGGTTTTTGTATGAAAGCATGCTTATTTAGTGTTTCCCAAACTTAGATACAACCATATTTAGTATGCTTTTATAGTTTGACCTAGATGCTCACTTTTCTTAATTTAGGTGTTTTTCTTAGCTCTGTTTTATGCACAGATTTATCTTTAAGAAAAGTGCACAATAGAGAAGGGTTCTATATTTTGAGTAGGGGACACACTTCTAGGTAGGAGGTACTCTATTCTAGGAAGATTTTTCCATGCAAGTTAGGTGCTTTATCCGAGAATCCCAAGAGGCGCTATTGTAGCAATAAGAAATTCATTTATTTTGAGTTGTTCATTAGTGCATTGATAGTATATTGTTTATTCCATGCAATACCTCAATAGTCTATGATAAAATTACAGTTAAGATTGTCATAATATTTTGACTTACCCTCTTTTAGAGGGAAAGTAGAGCGTGTTTCAAGCTTGCACATCACAACTGTATCATGTAGAGTTTACCTGGAACGAGTTTTGTGGATCTAAGTAGCCAAATACCTATTGGAATTCAAGAGGGAACAATACTACAAAGTGGGAAAGAGGTTCGCAGTTAACTTTCCTTTCACATTATGGTTGGTGTTGGTTTGTTGGAAAGACGCTGGATACCCCAACTTCCTTTTTATGACTAAGTGAAAGATTGAATCCTTTGACATATTCCTCACTCAATTGTCATTCAGCAATGAGTTTTCTTAGAAGTGCTTTATATCTATAAACTTTACCAAAGTTGTTATTGAGTCTTTGGATGCGGATATCTTTTGAAAGCACACACGCACAAGAAGATGAGAAATAATATGCCCAACTAATTTCAAGTTATCTTCCTGCGAATAGGGTGTTCCCTTCCATAAACCTGATGACTTGCTTTGCTTCTTTCTAGTGAACAAATTTGGGACTTTTCATGAATTGTGAGACAATTTTAACCCCATTACTACCAGTTTCTTATTTAAAGTTATACCCACTAGATTAGAACCTGCACAAGGAGAATTCCATTCCTGTTTCAAAAGAAACTGCAATCGACTTATACCATGCTATTTAATATTTTATGTATTGATTCGCATCCTTGGCCTATGACATAAAGACACAACATGCTACCTTGCATTTTCTATACTAACACTCCTAAACAATAATAAAGTATGCCCAAATATGTCATTTCAAATGATATAAGCATCTCACCTTTTCTTTTTTTCAATTATTGAAGTTGTTACCTATATTGATTATATCATCGATAACCGAGGCCATAATGGCAATATCTATTAGAGTTTTATCCGTGTTGCACTAAAGGTGTTTTTTCTTCAGCAACACTACAATACATTGCAGTTTCCATTCAGCAGAGAAGTGTACCTATTAGCAGCCTTGGTCTGTGTGTAAATGGGTTGAATTCACAGTAGACTTTATCTATTGTTTTGAAGGTGTTTCTCCTTCAATAATACTTCATCTCAACAAATCCTTTCAATATACATGTTCAGCAGATGCACACATCCTTGGGGTACATGCTATAGATTCCAGTTTTACTGTGAGGGTATAGCAACGATGAAAGAATCACATCAATTTTAGGCATTTTATTGTTGTTGTATGAAATCACGCTTGTCTAGTGTTTCCCAAACTTATATAGAGCCATATTTATTATACTTTTATAGTTTGACTTAGATGCTCACTTTTCTTAATTTAGGTGTTTTTCTTAGTACTATTTTATGCACAAATTTATCTTTATGAAAAGTGCATAGTAGAGAAGGGTTCTATATTTTGAGTAGGGGACACTCTTCTAGGTAGGAGGTACTCTATTCTAGGGAGATTCTATCATGCATGTTAGGTGCTTTATCCTAGACAGAGTTCCAAGTCCTTGCCTCCTTGACAAATTCCCTACCAGACAAGACACTGGTGGATAGAGTTCCAAGTCCCTAAATTTTCCAAAAACCCACTCGAGCCTAGCTATCTATCCTAAAATCCTTTACGTTCCAGTCATCTCTTGGTTGTGATTTCATAGAGAGAGCCCTCTCTAGTTTGGCAGGGCCCAAACTAAAAGCTTGTTCTGTGGTTACCTCTGCCGATCTCCTCATCAGCCTGGGACGTTATGGAGGATAACATAGGGCATGAAAACTAGGGAGTGACAAGGTGTTCTAGTGAATGTACAGTTCCCAAGTCATGGAAAAATGCAATGCTAGTTGTGAGGTCATGACTGCCAAGGTGTGTTAGGGAATGATAGGGCATGCTAAGATGTGCTAGATAGTACAAAGACATGTCAAACAAGCTAATATGTGTGAAGTGCTAAGGCATGCCAATATGTACAAGGGTTCCAAGTCCCTACCTCCTCTTTTTCCATATATTATCCACTTATGACATTTCCTTTGTAATATTTGGTGCATTTGATAGTTTTAGGTCATTTATAGGTCATAAATGTCTCCAGAGTTTCACTTCTAATTGATTATTCAACTGAACATATTGATTCTCTTATACATAATTATTTTTCCCTCCACCCAATTTTCATAACTTCAATAGCCATTAGGTATGGACCTATAGCTTCGATGTTGCTTTGCTTGTTTAGTAAAATATTGCTGGGACTTTAATTTATTTAAAGTTGTAGAATTTACAATTTATGAAGTTTCAAGGTCTAATTTTTAAAAATATAATTCTTTAAAGGGTGCTAGCTCAATGGAAGAGCACCTGCTTAACAAGCAGGAGGTTGGTGGTTCGATTCCATCATGCCCTGACATCCATATGGAATGGCGACGATCAATTTTTTGGTGACGGAGGCTCTTTTGACCATCAACAATGAGCTTTGGTGACTTTTTTTACCCTCACCAAAAATATGAAATGGTGATGGTCAACAAATGCCACCATATATACGCATTAATAATGATGACCCTCAAAGGCCCGTAACCATAAATCGTTGTTGTTGATATGAAATGGTGACGGTTGTTGTCCGTCATTATAGTCATTATTCGTGATGGACCTTGAATGTCACCACAACACCTATACTTCTAGCAATGCAGCTTTTGGTGACGGTCAATGAACGTCACCATATATATGCACCAATAGTGATGGTCATTAAAGGTCCATCACAATAAATCATTATTTTTCATATGAAGTGGTGACAGTCACTATCCATCATTATAATCAATATTCGTGACAAACTTTGAATGTCACCATAACACTTATGCTTTTGGCAAAGCCACCTTTGGTGACATTCAGTTTTTGGTGACTGAGGCTATGGTCTGTTACCATTGCTCGTATGCAATGGTGATGGTCACTATCCGTCATTATAAATCATTATTGGTGATGAACTTTGAATGTCACTACAACACCTATACTTTTGGTGATTCCACCTTTGGTGACATTCAGTCTTTGGTGATGGAGGCTATGGTCCATCACCATTGCTCATATGAAATGGTGATGGTCGCTATCCGTCATTTTAAATCATTATTGGTGATGGAATTTGTATGTCACTACAACACCTATACTTTTGGTGACGCCACCTTTGGTGACGTTTAGTTTTTGGTGATGAATGCTCTTTTGACAATCACCAATGAGCTTATGGTGACATTTTTCGCCCCTCACTAGTGTCCTTTTTTCTTGTAGTGATCATTGATGGCATACATACGGTAGCATATAAATTTCAATAAACCACGAGCGAATCATAAACTCATCATCATCAACCAACGACCATAACATACACATCCTCTTAATAAAGTGTATAAAGTAGGATTAACAACTTCACTAAGTGCAACTCAAGCATCGTCCATAACTTAATGACAAAATGACAACAACATATGTATCTTCAACAATAACAACAACAAAAACTATACATCACCAATGATATATATTCATCAACATGCAACCAAGAATTATTAAGAGTCCATAATTCCAACAATGGATCATTTAGAAGCATAGAAAATTCCCCCCCCCGAGCCTGTGCAAATTATTCATTGTCAAATTTGATCTTATCCACCTCATCAATAAGCAAATACATTAAAGAACCATAACAACAATAAAATTTTGCAACATCTCATGAACCATCATGAATCAACCATTATTCCTAAGCATAATAAGGACGTTATTAATAGTTGAATTGAGGCTTATGTGATCCATATTAAGTTTATGAGATATTTTTCGGCGTAAATCACAAGATATATCATTTGTCAACATGTTTTGAACCAACTAGTGTGGTTCATCGTCAGGACAAGTTGAATGAGCAGATCAGGCTTTTCATGTTAAAAAGATAGAGAAAAAACTCCAATGGCAATATTGATAATGGCTAGATTTGACTGGTTAGTTAGGACAGGATTAGGGGTATAACCAATATTTAATTAAAAAAGTAACATTAGTTAAATTCTTATTAAAACAAAAGTCAATGGACCCTTTTTAACCACTTATAATTATAAATATATATTAAAAAATAAATTATAACCTAAATAAATATTGGTTATACCCCTAATCCTGTCCTAACTAACCAGTCAAATCTAGCCATTGTCAATATAACTGTTGGAGTTTCTGCGCTATCTATTTAACATGAAAAGACTGATCTACTCATTCAACTTGTCCTGATGATGAACCACACTAGTTGGTTTGAAACGTGTTGACAAATGATATATCTTGTGATCTACGCCGAAAAATATCTCATAGACATTATTAATAGTTTGTAGTAAGTCAATATTAGAACCAAAAAGCCAATAGTAACTGATTGAAGCATATTAGGAGCTCCCTTGAGTCTGTCCCACTATTTCTTCGTCTCAGGGAAACATACACAACTATCTAGATAAAAACTCGCATATGCACATGCTGTCCTTCATGTGATCCATGTATAGAAAGTAAACTGTTGATTTTTCATAACTATATCTCCCCTTGAACATGACATGTTTGTACGTGTTCATTGTAACTTCATCAAATGAATTGTCAGTAATATAAACATTATTAAAATATCAAAACAACATAGGGAATCATCATCTACATATGTATAACTCCCCCTGAGATCATACACTAGTGATCATGTGGATATGATAATATTCACATGTTCTCCATGAGGTTATGTGCCTCATATTTACTTCCGCGGTCATTGTTAGAAGAACAAGTTAAGAAAAATAGATTGCAGTGGGGGCCATCTTCTTTTACTCCGAGTCTGAAGAAGGAGATGAATTATACCTCTTATTTGTGCCTGAAATGTTCTCTGCTAGCACATATAATTTTTTTAGATTTTTGTATTCCCTTTCTATAACCTCTTGAGTTTCTTCATTTATAATTTTGCATTTAGTTGATGTAAATATAATTATACGTCCTTTGTCAACTATTTGACCTACACTTAGAATATTCTGCTTTAGCCCTTGGACTGATAATGCATCAACTTCTTTTGCATACTTCTTAAGTTTGATTCTACCTTTTCCCATAACTTTTGTGGGAGAAGTATTTCCAAAAATCACCGTACCATGTTTGTTTTTCTTGAGAGACTCAAACTTGTCCTTATCTCTAGTCATGTGATGAGAGCACCCTTTATCTATGTACAATTCATATTCATCTGCAAATGAACAAAGAGTTAGGCCACAACTTATTTGTTCTTCTTCTTTATGCTTATTATGAGAAGTGTTGGTGGATCCATCTTTCTCAAGTCCTTTGCTACCAATATTCTTATCTGGTTGCTTTCCTTCTTGTTTGTGGAGATCTATTGACTTGTTCCTTCATTCTTTTGCTGCACGCCTAAACTTGTTACAAGTCTAACATCTTATATGACTAGAAAAAGGAGTAAAGGAATTATAGTATTTTTGTTTCATATTCCTTTTATTCAAATCAATAGATTTGTGACCAAATATGTTGCAATCAAAGCAATATCCCTTAAATAAACCTAGGTACATGCAAGTTGATGATCTTCCTGTGAAGTGGCTATTTGCTTGAGATCAAAATCTGCTTCTCCAATTTGCTGCAATGTGTCCATAGTTATGACATGTAAAACATTCAACATCATTGATCAGAGGAAATAATTGATTAATATTTATATTATTGGGAGAAAATTATTTCCTTTTAAAATTCATTTTCCTTTAATGTAGTTTGGTTGACTTCTTATCTCTTTATCCTTCAAGTTCCTTGCATAAGCCTGTGAACTAGATTCTCCTTTTACAATTTCATGAAAACGAAGAGTAGATTTAATGGAGGGAGACCGTTGGCTACTAAGAATGTTATCCAAAATCTTAGTATTATCTTGAAACCTCAAATGCTTATCATTTTCTTATCATTTTCCTTTTAGAATGTTTACCTCAACCTCCAGTCTTTGGTATTATTCTTCCTTTTCCTGATATTGTTTCCTCATTCTTTCTTCAACCTTTCTTCCTTCTTCCACTTTCTCCCTTAATTTGATAATCTCTTCCTTTATCTCATTCTCTTTTTCTTCAAATACTTTAAGTAGCTCTTCATTTCACTTATTTGACTTTTCAAGATCAGATTTGAGAGAGATGTTTTCTGCTTCTAGTCCTCCAAAATAATTGGTTCTTTCTCTAAGTTTTTTAATTGCTGCATTAGTGTTCATTACCTCCTGTAGCTGAGAGTTTTTCTTTTTGAGTTCATTGTCTATTCTTTGACATTGATCTTCCTTTTCTTTATACTTCTTCTTGTTTCCTTCTTCAATTTTCTCTCCTTCTTTCAACTGGGTTTTTAATGTGGCAACGTCTTCTTTGTAGTCACTCTCCTTTACAACAAACTATTGAAGTAAATTTTTTTTTCTCTCTATTTTCATATGTAAGTATTTTAATTTATGCTTCTAGGGTCATTAGTTTTGAATCTAATTTTTCTGCAAAATCATTACTTTATCTTTTACCCATAAAAGCAATTTAGTTGATTCACTGTTATCTTCACTATCATCATAATTACAAGAATAACGAAATGGATCAAAAGTACAACAAAAAGTAGTACCTAATAATTCTTCGTTATTTTCTTCTTCATTATTAATCAATAGAAAGCAGGGCGCTCTTGAATCTGAATATTTGCTGCCATCTATTAGTACATCTAATATATCGCATTCATTGTCATATGTTTCTTGAGTTTTCTTCTTCCTTTGAGCTGCCTTCCTCTTTTGCTTCTTTTCCATTGTCCTTGATCCACTCTCAAGTGGTTAAGCTTCTGTTGGTGTGACCTACTCTTATACCAATGTTGGGAAAAATATTGAGAGGGCGGGGGATTGAATCAATATTTTAAAACTACTTTAACTTTCCATTTCATATTCTGATTTCTATATGTTATTGTCATTCTTGCAACCAGTGTATGTACATGACTTCAGCAAAGGCAAACAACATATATCCAGATAACTAAGTTTTTATATATTTCATCATTTGTTCATCTTTAACCAGTGCATCATTACTTCATTATTCATTAATTAAATAGTAACCATGAGCAGTAAGAGAAGAATAAAACATCAGACATAGGCAACACAACAATACATGAGAACATTAAGACTTTTATGTGGAAACCTAATGTGGGAGAAAACCATTGTTATCATTGTCCCTATCTTCTTATTTTATCATTAATAAAAAATGTTACAATATTATATTGGCGTAGACTCTTACCAGTATATAGAAACCCACCTATAGAAGGCTACAACCTTCTCTCATTCTCCATCATCCACTGGAAGAGAGCTCCAAACCCCGATCTCATTTACCAACTCATGCCGGAAGGGAGGTCCTACCCCCATAAAAAATTTGCTAGCTACCAATGGAAGGAAGCTTTGAATCCCTTGCTGAAGGCTCTAACCCGCAACAACTCTTGTGGACCATGTTTCATAATAGTTCATACTGGATCCACCTAACTCAAAACATCAAAACCTGTAGACCACGTTTCATCATATTTTCATATTGGACCCACTTCCAACATTAAGCCCAAACCAAGTAACAACTTTGAAACCAAATACTGAATCAAATCATGCAGTCATTGGACTAAATGAATTACTATAACATCAACAAACCAATCACTGAATCTAAATCAACCATTGTACAAAGATCAGACCAATCCATAACAGATATAAACCATCAGATCATACCAATGCACAATCATTCATCATTATACCAAACCATACACTGTTCACTATCACAGAAACGTAATGTTGTTCTTGCAAACCCTGATCATACATATATTAGAATGTATACACTACTGTTCTAAAGCACACCAGTATATATATGCACTTCCTCTGTATAAGGCCTACGTACAGATCTGAAATCATCCACAGCTCAATAAGAATCACTGCAATACTAAAACAAACACTGAATCATGTATCGAATCAATCACAGATCACTGAACCAATTACAAATCACCACAATGTAGAATCATCACTAACCAGTATTCCATTCTATAACCAACTCAACCCAATCAATATTGTCAAACACGAATGATTATGATAGAGAAGTCATTGATAGACAACAACAAACATAAAAAAATTGATCAAATGTCATCAACAAGCCATACTACAAAACCCTAGTATATATATGCGACTTCCACAAAACATATCAACGTATGTACGTAACTACTGTGCTTAACACCTCTACACAGATCTCAACATATAGTATAAATTCACAGAATTTATATGCGACCCTGCAGAGACAGATTCACGTATGTATGCGACTATTAAGAGGCAAACCAATGTATATATTTGAAATCACTGAATCATGCTTCACTACATAACGAAACATATTTCAAACCCAAATCTTGGCATACATACTGCTATAGTCACATGTCATTATATGTAGATTCATACCAACATCATAGATCTATCATTGGTAGCTACCAACATAAACAAATCAAGAAATATGTATTCATTTCAAATCTATCAGATCTGAGCCATCATATCACACATGTATATCTCATTACTTGCACACTTAACACCTTGATCTCCATCTCCTTATATAGATTATCCTTAGCCAATACCCTAGGAAAATCCCTTGGTAATGTTGTTAGTATTATTTGATGGGATCAAATAACTGTTGTTGATCCCATTACTATGGACCAATACCATGGTAATGACCACTGGTATCCATATTACCATGGTGCGGATTTTGTATGTGACTTTTCTTCACAATACCTGCATATGTATGTGACTTTGCCTCTCAATATCCACATATACTTTCTCAAACATCACCTTTATCATTTATCTGTCTCTGAACTATCATTCATTTGTCCATATCACCTTTAACATTTGTACAATCAGTAAAATCATCATGTTATCATAATGTTGACATATTTATCAAGTAGGTTTCCATCAACGAAAACACATTAGTCATAATGCCAACAAAGACAACATAATGCAGATGATAGAGTGAGTCTACATTAGTAAGGAAGGAGGAGAATTGCAACATAAAATCTAGAAACCTTGAAGAATGAAGTAAACAATAGCAGAGCAACAAAAACATGACAGAGAGAAGGACTTCCTGCAGAACAAAGTTTTGGATCTAGGAAAGCATAAATTCACCAACACATGGTCAGGAGACCATGAATTTTTTGAACCTTGGGAGTATGATTCAAGAGCATCTCACCTCCAAGTCAAAATTCATTTTGAATAGAGTAGGGGTTTTTTCATTACCAAGGGAGTTGGTTCCCTAATATTGTTTTAATTATTTATTTTAAGTGCATAAACCTATGTATGATGACCATTTTTATAAAAGTGTTGGAAAATGTAATTGGATCTCTCTTTCATAGAGATCTCGACAATTATGTGAGTTAGAGATAATATTGGATGTTTATATTGTTGGTAGATTCATAGCCTAAGTTGAGGAGTTTAGGTGAGTCTTTTGTGGATCTAAGAGGAAATTGAAGATCTAAAACCAAAAGTTGGTTTCAATTCTCCATGTATAAAATTATTTTATGTAAATTATGAGACAAAGGAGAGGGTGACTATAAAGAGACAAGTGAGAGGCTTGTAAGAAATCAAGATGTAACAAACCTGGTGAAAATTCCATGTAATAAAAGTAAAAAACAATAACCACAGATGATTGGGACACTTATTCCAAGCTGAATGTTGGGCAGGACATCCCAGGGGGTGTTCGTTTGGTTGTTTATGGCTAAGAAAACTGGAAAAGGAAATGGCTAAGGCATTAAAAGGCATTTTAGCACATTTATTTATGAAAATAATGGAAATTAGGAGAAAAAGGAGGCGAAAGGTCACATGTTGCATGTGAGGAGGAAAATGAAGGAAAATAGAGGCTTCATTCATAAAAAGGATTATGAGGATCAGTTAGTAACCTTTTGTTAGTTCAGTGTTGGAGCTCTCTCTCATTATTCTCTCTCTCATACTCTTGGACACTTAGAGTTTTCTTGGAGAACTCTTGGAGGGTGTGTTCATTTAGTTGTTTATGGCTAAGGAATCTGGAAAAGGAAATGGCTAAGGCATTAAAAGGCATTTTGGCACATTTATTTATGAAAATAATGGAAAATAGGAGAAAAAGGAGGTGAAAGGTCACATGTTGCATGTGAGGAGGAAAATGAAGGAAAATAATGGAAAATGAAGAAAATAGAGGCCTCATTCATAAAAAGGATTATGAGGATCAATTGGTAACATTTTTCTAGTTCAATGTTGGAGCTCTTTCTCATTATTCTCTCTCTCATACTATTGGACACTTAGAGTTTTCTTGGAGCACTCTTGGAGGGTGTGGCATACTTGGATTCTTGGAGCAAGAAGGAAAAAGAAAGAGCAGGAAAGCACAAGAAGGAATCAACATCAACAACTACATCAGACTTTCTTGTAGGTACCGAGTTGTATGTATGGATTCTTCACTAGTTTTGGCATGCATGGCATATGCATGTGGTTTGTTGGTTGTGATCTATCATTAGGCATGGAGGATAGTCGAGATTGACAGTGGATTTCCTAGCCTTGCCATTTCCTGGATAGCCATGGTGATTGTGGGTTTATTTCCATGTTGTGTTTTTTATTGGTTCTCATGCCTCCTTAGCTTGGGTTGAGTTACTAGCCTTGTAGCCTTGGTTGGAAAAACGATCTAGAGCCATGGAAAAACTTGGGTTGAGTTAGTCCCGTAGCCTAGGTTGGACAAACGATTTGGATTCCTTGGTTGCTTTGAGTTATTAGTCTCGTAGCCTTGGTTGGAAAAATGCTCTAGAGCTTGGTAAAATTTGTGGGTTGAGTTAATAGTCCCATAGCTAGGTTGGAAAAATGCTCTGGAGCCCTTGATGACTGGGATAGAGATTGATCTGATGATGGTTTTGGTGATGTCCGACTGTGAGGTAGAACCATTGTTTGGTGGGTTGAGGTGGATGGCCTTTGGAAGCCCTATATGAGTTTTGATTAATGCGTTCTATGAGATTCCACATTCATGGTTGGAATATGGAACGAGGGTGAATCGATGAAGAGAGATTTGGCTTACCCATTCTACAGTTGGGTGGAATGTGGTAGTCCCATCTTTGTTTGGTTCATTTCATTCCTTAATAAGAAATCCATTCCCTTGATTTTCATGTGTAAAGGTACTGATGTATTTATGATTTGTTGGTTGATATGTTTATTGTATTTTTGTTCCTATTATGCTGGTTATATGCACATTTTATGACAACAACTATGTAAAGCTCTCAACATGTTTTTACTTGTATTTGAATGGATATTGTGTCTATGACCTAATAGATGATAATTCAGAAAATGTCATGAGGAAACAATGGTTCATAGTGATTCTCAGATAAGTATGAGATACCTACACTTAATTATGTTGTTTACACCTATAGATTACATTTTCATGAGTTCTAGGAAGTGACCTAGGCTCCGGGCCTAAAAAAGTGGCTGAAATCCCATAGTTACTGGCTCAACACTGATAATTTTGGTTGACAGTCGCTGGAAGGCAAGCCTGTGAGAATGACTTTAGGTTGATTGTTGCTCCCTTGCACATAGCATGAGAGCAACTATGACCCAAGAGACCTAAAACAATAGTGGGACCCAGGGACATGTTGTTTGAGTGGCTGACTTGTCTTCTAAGGGTAATGTTGATGATGTTGGATGTATGCATGGTGTGTTTCCATTAGTTCCACTTCCTTAATATGACTTAGGAGTTCGAATAAAATCATAGTGGCCTCTTTTCGTACATTTATCTCAACTGGCCGGTTTCTTGGGTAGACGTGGGAGGAGTGTGTTACAAATTGGTATCAAATCATGGTTCACCCCTTGGACTGGATGGGCTATGTGTTGGTCATGCATGCATGTAAATTGCATGTGTGTCTCTTACACTTATATACTTATTGCAATTTCTTGATGTCAGATTAGGGTTGTATTATGGTTATCATGGATAATTTGTTATTGATTTCATGAAATGTATTTGAAATGAGTATGTGACTAATTGTGTATGGATTATATGTCGTTTAAATTTTGATTTCATGGTACTTACTTACATCCTTGTATGTTAGGTTACATTTTTTTGAATATTTTGATTACATGCAACAATATTGTAGGTTGATTACAAGAACTGATTGATTATGTTGGACTACATGCGATTATGCGTATTTGTAGTTGGTTTGGCATTGCTTATGCATACTGCTGGTTGCATGTGGCAATGCGTACAATGGAGTAATGGTTGTTGTCATGCATAAGGTCATAATATGCATTGTTGATATGGCCTTGCATTGATCACTGGATCCTAGTTAGAGTGATGTTTATGTGTTGATACATTTATTGGTGTATGTCTATATGATGTTATGATTATGTTATACATGTATCATGCTGATTCGATGATCTCGCATACCAATATCCTCCCCAAGCTATACTAAGCTATGTTGGTTTATTGTGATTTTGTTTATTTGACATATTATACCTTTCAGGAAAAAATATCAAATGGATAGCAAGACGATTGGCTATAGAGACTCTCCCTATGAATCTGAAGAGTAGTATGGTGTTGGGAACCCCTCTGACTTAGAAGTTACATTGAGAAGTTTAAAGGAGGAGATAAGGAGTTTTAAGGAAGATAATGACATAATCATATAATCACATGAAAATTTAGCAGAGGTGAATGCAATAATACTTCAGAGCTTGTCGGATTTGCAGCGACAAGGACCACTACAGATCAGTCATGAGTAGGAATATAAAACTAATGGGGCATATAGTAGTAGATCACATGGTGGTCTTCGATCAGATAGAGATGATAGAGTTAGAGATGGTAGATTGTTGGACACTCCAGAGAGGAGAAGGGATAAATACATGTATGATTCTAGTTCTGATTTAGATAGGCACTATGACCGTCATTGGTATCATCCTTCTAGGAGGAATGATAGGGAATACTTACTAGATGAATTTAGGAAGGCAAAGCCACCTAATTTTAATGGAGAGATAAAGATATCATAGGATGCAGAGGCATGGCTACTTGGTATGAAGAAATTATTCAGGTTGCATGACTACTCGGAGAACATGAAAGCTAGAGTAGCTACTTTCAGTATTAAAGGTAAACCAAACATCTGGTGTGAAGATGTGAAGAATGTTAGGGACATAAATGAGGAATATCTTACTTGGAGTGAATTTTAGCAACTATTCAAGAAGAAGTATTTGTTAGAGAGATACTTCGATGACAGGGCAAAAGAATTCTATGAAATAAAGATGGGATCCATGACAAATGAAGAGTACACTAGTAAGTTCTTGGAACTATTGAGATATGTGCCTTATCTGAAGGAGGAGAAGGCTAAGATTCAGAGATTTATTAGTGGATTATTAGTTGCATTCAAATATAGGATTGAGTTTGACGAGCCTAGATCATTGGAGGAGGCTATCTGAAAACTGAAGCATTGCTATGAACAATCGAAGTGTTGGACTGAGATGAAGCCAGATTGGAGAGGTAAAACAAAGAACAAAGAAAAATGGGACAAGAAATGAGTAAGACCACAAGATTTAGGTAACAAGGAGAATGTTGAACCACTTAAGAGGTTCAATGCATCAGATAGAGGACAGGGACATAAATATGCAGAGAAGAATAAGGAGCTTGTGTAATGTTTGACTTGTGGAGGAGATCATCACAGGAGGGATTGTCCACAATACAAGAGTGGTAGGCCTAAGATATACAATGTGAAGGAGGCACAGACTGTTGGAGACATTGGTCAGAGTATTCCACGTATCTATGCGGCCTTGGGTAACAAACAAGAAGAGCATCAAGAATATATCATCGAGATGGACGGTAAGCTTCGTGATCAAATTATTTTTATTTTGGTTGACCCTAGATCTAATTATATCTATGTTAGTCCTAACTTGGTGGATAAGTGTTGTTTGAGTAAGGAATTGCATGCAAAATCTTGGTTAGTGCAGTTGACTACAAGTACAAATAAGTGAGTGCATCATTGGGTAAGAGATTGCGCATTTGACGTAAATGGTATGCCTACAACAACATATCTAAATGTATTACCATTGGGTTCATACAATATGTTTGTTGGGCATGGAATCCCACCAAGGCATGTTTTGGGGCTCAAAGCCCAAGTTTTGACCAAATCTTGTTGTAAATCTCCGAGAATTACGGGCGCAGGGCGTGAAAGTATGATAGAGTCACAGGGTTGTCCACCCTAGTGTTGTAATGCAATGTCGACTGGATAGACCTACCCATGGTCTACGGACCATGGGATTGTATAAATAGAGCGAGGCTCTAAGTGTGAAAGAGAGAAGGGAGAAGTAGGAAAAATTCTAAGTGATTAAGTCGCAAGTAAAGTGTGTCTTTGGGTCGTAGAGTAGGAGAAGGCTCTGTAGCTGAGTGCGCGGACACTTATAGCTGAGTGCGCAGGACGAAGTCGAGTCTGTAACCGAGGAAGGAATTAATAAAGAGAAGTTTTGTTATAATTCTGTGTATCTGATCTTGGGTTAATGAATGATTGATATAATTTTCAAATATACAATTTATTTACTGCGCGCACCTGTATGAATGGTTTATATTTTTAAGTATACTTAAAACACTCAAGTAGGCAAAGCTAATTAAATAATGTTAGAGTACCAGTAAGGCCTTGGGTAATAACATAGAGCACGATGTTCAGCCCCTGGGTAGGGCTGCGCGAAGGCAGTATATTAGGCTGCAAAGTACAGGAAAGTGCACGAAGCAACCTGTGCGTAGGGTCAAACTGTGAACCAGTTGAACTCCTCAGACATCTCCAAGGTGCGGAAACCTAGTTCTAGAACCATCCCATACTACTTCGAGTGAGACCTCAGTCCGCGCTCTGCGGACTGTTGCCGAAAGGGCCAGTAGTACCGAGATTTGTTTGGCTAACTTAACTTTGAACCTGGGTTAGGCCCCCATAAGCCAACAAATGGTTCTATTGCCAATCCTAGGATCTGCATAGAGATGTTTGATGCGTATCACTGGAATCCGACAAAGAAAGGAATTGAAGAGTGGTTGGAAAGAAATATTCACGAGTTCGTGGCACAGGAAAACATGAATCCGCGATTATCGAAGGAAGAGTGGTTACATTGCTACTTATATATGGAAATGCACAAAATTTTCTTTGCACCCTTCGCCTCTAAGTTGTACGAGTGGATCACGAAGCTAGCAGACAGTCAAGGAAGGTGTAGGCTCGAAAAACCTATTGTGTGGACTCTAGAGTTGGTGTGCAGATTGGAAGCATCGGAAGATAAGATCGCGCGCGCTGTGGATCACTGGATCGATCAAATTATAGGAGGATTTATCATCGAGTTTGTGGTAGATACTTCAGCCAGCTATAGCGAGGCGAAACGATGCTTCCTCAAAGGAACATGAGGTAAGTACGTTAAATCATTGAACACTTGGATTAAAATGTGGGTTATGCAAATAAATTGATGTTTGGGGCTACACGAAGTGGGAGGATCTACAGAAACGAAGGTAGTGCAGAACTAGAAACTAGCCCCTTGATTTCACCTCCACGAGAAAGCAAGGAAGAGCTCACGAAGGTTTCACCAAGAAGTGCGATCAGTTTGATAAAGCAACGAATTCCGCACATACCACCCCCACCTACACCAACACCAGTTTCACCATATTTACCCCTGTCTTCGCCCACACCACCTCCGCCACCACCACAGTTCAATATGGCAAGCACAATAAAGCTGCCAGTGTTCAAAGGAGTAGGGAATGAAGATCTGGACCAGTTTTGGTTCGTGGTAAGGGCTGTATGGGAAGCGTAGGGAGTCACAGATGACAATATAAAGAAAGAAACACTGGTCAGTGCTCTGCAGGATTGCACACTGACTTGGTACATTAAGAATTCCAATGACAATCCGAACGCAGGGATCGCGGATATCTAAGCTGCGCTAAAAAAGGAATTTAGCAGGCCAAAATCAGAGCAACAATTGATCATTGGATTTAAGGAAATCATGATGCTTCTAGGTGAGACCCCCTGGGAGCTGGATCAGAGACTAAAGTGTGCAATTAGTGAAGCCAATATGACCTTGACGGATGGGCAACATTGCGCATGGTTTGTAGCATCGCTAATGCCGCATCTGAGGAACGTGTTGTCACAGCAGAAGCTAACCACTCAGGACGAGGCCTTGGAGATTGCGATGAGACTGCACGAGACCACGATACAAGATCCTAACCTGGGAGTTCAGAAAATCCATGCGCATTTGAAAAACTTGTGCCTTAAGATGCAGAGTTTGAAACAAGACAGGACGGCTTGCCCAGAAGCGTGTGAGGAGGTATGGTGCGTAAAGTGCAAAGGCCAGGGACATGACAAGGACCATTGTCCAGTCTTCACGAACTACCTGGTGGGAGGAGGTCCAATGCCATTGAGACTAGAGGCACAAGCAGCGATGCCTGCATTATGGTGGACGATTTGTCAGATAGGAGGGAAGCATGCTATAGATAACTGCAATCTATTACATAAGTATACACAGAATTCCCAATAGTTGTTATGTAATTTCTGCAGGTCAGTAGGCCACGATGAGTGCACTTGTAGAAGTTATGAAATGATGATGGATCAGACTCCTACCTACAAAGTTCAGACTGAAACATGGGCCCTTGATCAAAATGCAGGGATGGTGTGCACTGGATTTTAGGGGCACGAACGAGGTCGAGGTGGAATGGGACCAGGAAGAGGTCGCGGCCCACTGATATGTTACAATTGTGGAGGGCCAGGGCATTATACCTGTGATTGTACAAATCCAACGAGACCATCATGCTTATATTGTACCTAGTTTGATCATGAGATGTAGGACTGCCCCACGCTGTTAGCAAGGTTCGTGATAAAGGAGCACTCCAACCTCCCCTGACTCAGAACCTACAAATCATGGGGTTTGAGCTACGCGAGGAAGACCCGAATGTAAATATCGTGCTACGAAGTGGTATCACGATAAGAGACGACAAAGGCAAGCAACTCGAAGAGAGTGCCTGGGTTCGTAGGGCTCCAACAAAGGAACCAAAATTTGATTTAGAGCATGCTAAGGAGACATTCATGGAAGATAAGAAGAGCTTCGCAGATGCCTCCACTTCAGGAAGTAAAGACAAACTGGAACCAAAAATGGACCCATCAATGCTCACTGCATTTATGGAGACATGCATGAAGCTGTTGCATGATAGCAAAGCTGTGAAGGGGCTGTAAGAACTCATCACTAGATGTGTTGGAACCACGCCAAGAGAACCGCGCACAGTCCAGAAGCTCGGGAAGCACACAACATGAACAAGAAGAGAGATGAGATTGACCACACAGATTGGGGAATATTAAATGGATCAAGTGATTTTGGATCTAGGATTAGATGCGAATGTCTTGCCAAAGCAGATGTGGGAGCACATGGGCAAGCCTATGCTGCAATGGTCTCCTATTCAATTGTGAATGGTGAGCTAGCAAAAGATCCCACCTATGGGAAGATTGCGGGGAATAACGGTAGATATCGAAGGTGTGAGCGCTCTTGTAGATTTTGAAGTGATAGAGATTGCTGATGACAAGAATCCTTTTCCCATGCTACTGGGAATAGATTGGGCCACTGACATGAATGGAGTGATAAATCTAAAGAAGCGCAACATGATTTTTGGGAAAAAGTCATTGCACATAGTGGAACATTTAGATCATGCTGAAGGACTGCACTACACAGAGCCAATGGCTGACGACGATAGCGATGACAATCTAGACTGTATCTACAAGATAACTGTGTGGGAGCAAGACCGGGTGAATCCAACAGCGGATGGCATATTCTCGTGGGAGTGCAAAAGTTCCTGCGCCTCAGATTTAGATGAGGAAATAGAACAATGGTAGAACCAGTTACAAGAGGTAACCATGCTCAATTGTAACATGATGACAAGGTCACTGTGCTACGTGGAAATAGAGGTAAGAGATATATCTATCTATGACAGGTTGAGTGAGGTGGATGATTTCCTGAACAAATTTGAAAGAGAAGTACCAGAACAACAATGTTTCGACACTCTGAAATGGGTACTGCGCGCTACACCTGCAAGATGGTGGGGTACATATCAAAGAAGTTTTGAAGACTGGCGTGAATGTAGAAGGATGATGCACATGCAGTTTGGAAAGCCTCATATGTGGATGAAAGCCAAGTATGATGGATGAAATAGCCCGCGTGCCCACCTTTCCAGATGGGTACAAGCGTATGGTGTGCAACCTGATGAATGCACACCGTCCTCGCAATAGGAAACATGACTGACAAGTAGGAGTGAGCAAGACAATGACACGAATGACCCCTCCAGTTGGGACCAGGAAGTATGGTAAGACCAAGCATGCATAAGCATATTCACGCATAAGCTTTTGAAAAAATACGTGAAGCACTGAACACGGTCCACCATGTGAAATGAACTAACTGGGACCTACGCGTACCAAAGGTTCTCTGGGCTTATAGGACCATGTGAAAAACCCTGACCCCGCGGGCACTTCCAAAGCTGAAGTACGAAGTGAATGCTGTAATCCCTATGGAGCATGCAAATCCTAGTCCATGCATAGTAGCACTAGTAGATATGAGGGTTTTCGAAGCTCGGAAAGAAGGGATCACATAGCCGCAAGAAATAGAACGCATGGGACTTGAGGAAGAAATTCAACAGGGAAACCTTAGACTCCACAAACTTGAAGAAGAAAGGGTATGATTAAGGGAGAAAAGCGCTTTGATGGACATGAAATTCAAGAAGATGGAGGACGAAATAAAGAAATATTTTCTCAGCAAAAAGACCAAAATGGTAAGGTAGGCTGCATGCGATCACGATGACAATGTTAAGGCCTATTGCCGTGAATTGATTAGTCTGATGCCTTGGCTTGGACTGCATATTGCTAAACATAATGACCAGGGTAGCGCATTGCAAGTAATAAAGTAAGTGATGCCGACCATAATAGTAAAAGGTAGAGATTCTCCATGCAACATGATGAATGATCAGATGAAACTTTTCACGGGTGGTGCGACCACTTGACTAGCCGAGGGAAGGAAAGTCTTAGCACTCCAAGCAGTTGGAAGGGAGTGCGAGACTATAAGCTATTCTTCTTGGGAGCTGCACGATATTGGAGATGTGCGCAGAAGCAAAGAGTCGCAAGGTTCGCGACCGCGCATGGGGAGTTGCGTTGCCATGCGGGTTGGCCAGAAAGTGAATGCTGAAGTCACTATTCATGATGGGATGCTCGACTTGAGGCCAAATGGAGTGGGCGGTAGGCATTTAAGATGTGATTTATGGGAAAAATCTGGGAAAATATGCCTCCAAAGGAGCATTAATGAACCATATTTTGGGGGAACGACCGAATTCAAATTCCAAAAGCACTATAAAATACAAAGGGCTGCCAAACAAACAACACTTGGTCATTTGCGAATTGAGCAGTCGAGCAGAACCCTGATTGTTGCAAGCCGAGCGTTGATTAAGACCCTGAATTCGCGAGTGATAGATTGCTGCACAGATACAATGGCAAAAACTAAGGATAGTATGGAGATAGCAGAAGTGACCGCCGAGGAGGCCGCACAGACCCTAACTATGGGGGATGTTCTAAAAGGTGTCGGGATTGTGGTAGAAATCCCGAAATCACCGCGCATGCCAAGACCCAAGAAGGACAAACAAGTAATGGCTCCCCTATGTGTGTCCCCACGGAACCCACTGCGCAACAAAATGTCGATGGAGGAGAATGGGAAAGCCGTCACTATAGAAACAGATGAAGAAGAAGAAGATCTGCAGGATCTTACCATCACATAAGAAGAAGATGAAGGCATGGAGGTGGATACTTAGCCTATGCACTCTGTGACAAAACTTCCCACCTATGTCCCCCCATGAAAAGGGAAGGCCAAAGTGCCCAAGTGTTTCCAGGAAAACTAGTGTGTATTCAGATCTGCTTATCCCACTAAGACGGGTAGCTATCTTATAAACAAACAATTAAAAGTAACTTTTGTTTTCCTTTATGGAAGATAGATAAGAGAGAAGCAGAGAGCACCAACCTTAATCTTTCGCTTGGCGTTTCCTCTTTCCTTTGATAGAGCTTGCCACTGCTTTCTCACTTGTCCCGCTTCAAAGAACACCTATAGAGGCAAAGCAACAAGAAGCCATCAAAGCATAGAGATCTACGATACCATAAACAATATAGAATCAAAAGTAAATTAACCATACAATTGCATATACGAATACAAGATTAATAAACACACAAGTATATGGAGGAAAACTCAAATCACTTTATTGGTAGAAGTAGAAGAGAGGATTGCAACCCAACTGTCTGATCCAACATCATCCTCCCAGCATGAAAGCCCTCTTCACCTCATGAAAAGCTAGATCACCCAACAATATAATGTCTCAAAGAGAAACCAACAACACTTCCTTACAGATTACAAAATTCTAGCCTCTGGATCTCTAGGATGAGGGATCCATATATAGATATTGCAAGGGGGTGAGTCAGCTTCTGGGTTTTTGATTAGTGTCATTTCACTGATAGTTCTTGGTTCCACTTGGAGATTTCATGATCTCTTACTCATCCCTGGGCGAATTCAGAGAGGCAAGTGTCATATGAGCAATTTCTAGAAGATTCCCTGGGTTTCCACTTAGCCAACTACTTCTGCCATTTGTCTACTCTCACCCATCTCACCCTACAAAAGGAATTTTCAGTATGCATCGCACCCCCCGTGTGAAATAGGTGAGATGCATCACACCTTGACCAAGGAGCAGTCTGTATGGGTCAGTTTTGACCAGTTCTGAGTAGTTTTTTAGGTAGAAATTATGGGAAATGATGTAATCAGTTGACCTTGATTCTTTAGGGTATGAAACAACACTTTTAGGGGTTTAAGAGCCCCTGGTTTATTGACATATGTGATTGGGGTTGTAGTTCCCAAATATTTCTATAACAGTTGCCCCCTAAAGCATGAGGTCGTAAATCTTCTGATGTCGGGTGAAATGCTTTATCATGAGGATCCGAGGTTTTTCAAGATGGAAGGTGACCTGTAATAAGATACAATACAATACATTATCTTCATAATTTTTCGTGATCTAGCTAAGGCGGGCATTCCCATGCTCAGCTTTATAAATTCATTTTCATGTACATAGGACAGACAATTGTCTACTGTTGTAGATTGGTGATTCTTGTAGAGTCATCATACCTTAATTGGATGATCATCTGTGTAGCTATGGAGTACATTTGATGTATTTATTTTCCTGAATATATCGCAACCCAGATGGATGAAACTAGATCTAGGGTCTTCAAACTCGTTCAATCTTTGCCCGATGTACAAGTCGGTCCATGTGAAAAGATGTTCTGGAGTCGAACATGGAAAGACATCACCTGATTACCAGCCAATGATGTAAGCTATTAACAGGTGCGAGAGGAATCATCGATAATGATAATGACCCTCCAGGTACTACAGTATAATTCACATGGTGTGAATATATGAGTCGATGTCGAACACCACAAAAAATCTTTCGGTCGAAGGCCATTGATGTAAACCTGTCGCCGAAAGTGAGAAACATGCCATTGAGGCATGCAAGCTTCAAAGTATTGAAATGGTTGTTCCTAAGTCAACTTCTTGGATAATGAGCTGATGTCGACAAGAAGTGACCCGTCATAGGAGGGCCTTAATGAATCCCACATCTACGACACGAAACGAAGAAAATGATTTTGTGGAGGTGAAAACGATCTGATGATACAAGGTTCAGGAATGACAGTCATGAAGAATGGAGAGTGAAGGTATTGCAGTGGATGAGGCGTTAGCTGGGTTGGTGAATTCTCTAAGTGACTTCTCTTGAACATATCGGTGACACTGAAATGGATTGGTAGCGTTAACCCCAAAAATGAATGGTACGGAGGACCAATGGTGATATGACCGGTGAACGAAATAACCCAACCCGACTCAATCATGGTGATGGAGTGAAAGTGTCATGATTAAGAGCGACCTGCTACCAATGAAGTTCTTCAAGTTTTCTTCCCTTTTTCCCCAGTCGTTGTTGACCAATATCTCTTTATTTTTATCAAGCTTGAGGAGGATAACATATGCTTGTTCTATAATTTGCCCTTCGGGCAAACCTGTCGCTATGTTTTAGTGAGCCTAGCGTCAGTGAAACTCTCTCTTGTCCGGGTGGACAAGTTTGTCGCTAGTGTTTTAACGAGTTTAGCGACAAAGATAACTCAGTCCCTTTCATGTTTAGAGAGTTTGAAAAGGGACAAAAAGGAAACTCCGGTAGTCCTTTTTCGTGGTATAATTCCTTAAGTCCGGAAAAGTATAAAATAATATGAAAGGGATGGATTTTCGATAGTTTTAGTGAGCCGAAAAAGACAGGTGCTCGATCTTTTTGTGGGATGATCCCTCAAGTCCAAAAATATTAAAATGTAGAGGAGGGATGGTGCTTCTCTTTACTTTAATGAGCTGGAAAGGCCATTAGCTCAATAATCCTTTCATATTTTACGAGTCTAAAATGAGCTTAAAAGAGACTCGTTTTTGAGGAATGAGTGATGTTTTCGGGTAGCAAATGGTTCTAGGTAAGTTTGGAACTTCTCAAGCATGACAGTGTAAAGAGGGTGGCTAACAGAATCACTCTTCGTAGCTGTTCCTCAAAAAGGTAAACAATCAAGTGGAGGTGTATGATTGGCTAAAAGAGTGGAGGTGACTGTAAGAACACGACCAAGGCTCAAAACGCTGATAGCAATGCAATCACAAACGTTATTTACTGAGGGTGGATTCATTTTTTAATGAGCTTGAATCTTTAGAAACTATGCTTAGTGCTAGGTTTATTTTTTAACGAGCTTGAACTTTTCATAAACATTTCTCGTTGATAATAGTCAGAGATGCTCAATTTACCATTAACACTATATTCTTTCGACAGTCGCACGACCTGTTCAATTACTCCATCAACTTGATTAGAAATGTAAATACATGCTTGAAAAATGAGTTAAAAACTAAAATCTTACTTGAATTACGTGAATAGTAACATAAAAGAAGTTTTACCTCTCATTTTTACCATTTCATTAAAATTTGGGATTGTTGGAGCTCTGGAGGTATTTTCACCCTCAAATTTCATTAGCTGATTTTGAGAGATCTGGTGGACTATTCTTCACGCCATCAGGACCAGGTAGGAGCTAACCCTGATCTCTTCAATTGCATTCCTTCCTTTTCTGATTCTGAGCAACTTTTCCTGTTCTTCCGGGCCTCAGGGGTTTGAACTATTCATTCTCTCCCCATTGCACCTAGTATGCATCAAAAAGTACGATGCATATTGAGCTGGCCATTGGCTAGTCAATATGCATCCCACCCTATACACAGCCAGGGTGCAATGGGTGCAGGAGGAAAGTTTATGCAATGTTTTCTCATGAATTTTTTTTCCGATTTTTGCCCAAATCAGGATCCTAATTCATCTCTTGTTTTTGTTTCAGAGATTCATCGGATCAAGATGGTTGTTACATGGCGTGAACATGAGCATGAAGAAGAAGACATGATTGCCTTACATGATCCGGGTACGGTTACTGCATTGCGAAACTGCGGTTTGCTCAAATTCTTCCGCATATCTAGAATGAGGCAACAAATCAATTTGTTGCAATGTCTTCTCGATGCATGGGATCCGACCAACCAGGTGTTCTAGATTAGAGGCAAATCCATTCCTTTGAAAGTTGAGGATATCTACTTTTTGACTGTGTTATTGAGGCATGGTGCCCCTCTCTCACTATCAGGACCCGCCCATGGGGGTGAATCCATGAGGGATTATATTCACCAGTTTTGTAGAGATGGATCTTAGCCGAGCAGGGATGGGAAGATCAGTATTCGAGATGTCACTGACCGGTCCTTGAGGACTATTCTATTCACCTTTTCTAGATTGGCTAGCAGCGCGGCTCTTCATTTGGCCAATAGATCGTATATGCAGTATGTTTTAGAATGCCTGGAACCAAAGGTATTCAACTGGTGTGACGTAATGCTTCCATTATAAAAGAATAGCTTTCCAAGGTGAAGAATGGAAGATCCAAGAACTTCAGTTATGGTTCCATTCTGACTGCTTTCGCCTTGAAGAGGATTCCACTGATGCAGTTGCAGTACATTTCACTAGGATTTCCAGCCTCGAGGGAACCACAGATGTAGAGATGGGTTGAACTCATGGCCAGACATGATGGCTAGTCACAAATTTCATTCTCTGATGCCTTCTTTGAGTTGTTCAATCGTTAGGAGATGGTCTTCGCTGAGTATCCATACGTTGGGATGGATTTCTAGGGTGACCCAGATTTGATGCTACAGGTTGGCGAGAAGTGGAGTGTCATGGGTAAAATGATCTGACCATATCTTTATTTATTGCTTTTATAACGTTCTTGTGTTTTTTAAATGTTATCAATACTAATCAAACTCATACATTTGTGCAGATGTTGGGCCAGTGCGACCAGCAGCGTGCCCAAGGGTAGCAGCTACCATTCCAGTAGGAGAGGCTATAGGGAAGGTTGTCCTTCGTGATCTGGACATAGCGGAGACCCTTGCAGTATTGCAGGATTAGATTGAGGGTCTCACCCTTGGTATTTAGGATGTGAGGATGGACGAGTTACCTCTGAGATTACAATGCCATACCACTGGAGTGCTGAGTCGATGGACTAGGCTCTTACATATGATCGTACAAGCAGTGACTTGCTATCACTAGCACCATTAGTCTAGGGTGATTTTCTGCATTTTTGAGTTTTTGGGTCGTATGACCGATTTTGTCCTGGACACAGAACATTTTGTAAAAAATATAAACAACTATATATATTTTTATTTTCGGAGCTTTATTTTGGTTAAGTTATGTGATCCTGATGCAAATGTTAATTGAAATGCTTTTTCCTTTATAAATACTGCAAATTTCTACCTAACACATAATTTTCTAATGAATTAGTTAATGTGTTTAAGTTTTTGTAAATGTGTTGATATTGAATAGAATCAAACTGCCTTTCCAAAATCCTGACCCTTAGGAACATGTTAGCGCTTGGAATTCACCTAGGCTGAGATAGATAAACTCTCAAGGCTACATCAAACCATTTCACCTCGTAGCTAGCCCTACGAGGTATGAGAAGGCTCTCTCGGGTCAGATTCGATAGATCTTTCAGTATGATGAATTGACCCAATTAGGAATAAAGATTTTAGGCTAGTAAATTGATTTAAGGGGGATTGATTTAAAGATTTTTGGTTTTTTGGTGGCAATTGGAGGGAGTGCAATTCAGGGTGCGGGGATTGAGCACAGTTTTTGCAGGGGGATCTTTGGGGAAAGGTAGGAGTGAGTGCTGATGCCTTAATCTGAGATGGATGATCAGGGATGATAGAGAAGGAGCTAAAGAGGGCAAACAATCATTTGAATCCTCTCTAGATAGCAGAAAACATAAATTTTGAACAAACTAAAAGCTGAGCATGTCAAAGCATGTATTCAAACTTTACCACTTCATCTGTTCAAATAGAAGCAAAAGAGAGATGTAAAATACATAAACAAACTTACAATAACATGTAGAGAACACACCATAAATACTACAATCCAAAAGAATCCACAAGGATGTCTGCAAACCCCTGGCCTT
>APFE031068151.1:0-40449 GCA_000404065.3 Pinus taeda | reverse complement strand
AGATTGTGAAGATTGAAAATCTGGCCATGCAGCTCGCAAATTTCTCATGCCTTCCCATGGCGATGAAGGCAGCCGTCGAACTCGATGTTCTCCAAATCATAGCAAATGCAGGTGATGGCGTCCAACTCTCGCCCACACAAATTGTTGCCCATAGTCCGACGACGAATCCCGAAGTCGCCATTACTCTTGATCGGATACTTACAGTGCTGGCCAACCATTCGGTTCTGAGTTGCTCTGTGACACGAACAAGAACGCGAAGGCGAGAGGTTCTATGGTCTCACTCCTCTATGTAAATATTTTGTGGAGAACCAGGATGGAGTATCTCTGGCTCCACTGCTGTTGATGAATCAAGGTAAGGTGTTGATGAAGTCCTGGTATTTTCTCAAGGACGTTGTGCTTGAAGGCTCCCCACCATTCCCCAAAGCCCATGGAATGAATGCTTTCGAGTGACTTTTCAACAGGGCTATGTCTGAGCCTTCTGCCATGTTGATGAACAAAATTCTGGATACTTACGAGGGTTTTAAGGAGGTACAGGAATTGGTGGATGTGGGAGGAGGGGTTCGGTCGACTCTCAATCTCATAGTCTCTAGGTATCTCGAGTGGCTGTGATTGCGGCCGTGGTTCGACTTTGGCCATGTGATGACCAAGTTCTTTTGTTATTCATGAGCGATTTTGTTTTTGAGTTGTGTTTTTTAAATATTTTTTTTCTGCAGCCTTGGATTTTGGTATTGGTTGTTATTTTCCATATTTTCAGCATGGCCATGCTAGTTTGTTTTTGTTTATGTTTTTTTCATTTTTCTTTTCATTTCTTATTTCCTATTACCTATTTTTTCTTTAGTTTTTTCCCTATGGGTTTAGGGGACTGAAACCAAGGCTGCCTAAATAGGCCACATACAATTGCTACAGGTGAATACTAAGATAAGGTATGTTTGAGTTCATTTATCTGATTTTGGATGAATTTATGAACTTTGGATGCTGTTGCAACTGACATTAAATCTTGTCCAATTTTCTATAATTGTGGATTTATTTATCTGTTTGGATGAATAACTGACCTCAAATCTTGAAAAATTTGTTATAATTGTAGGATGTAATCGACATGATTAGGGTATTTAATTCTTTCGATTCCCTGGTGAAGCAGCAGAACCTTGGATTATGGCCGAATGGCAACTCCTATGACTAGGAAGAATAAATTATCTCTGGAGGCACCCATTAATTACGTGTGTGGAAAATCACTAAGGAACCTCACCTGCATCCAGGTAAGTAGCTTCGCCCCTGTAGAGATACATGAAGTCGTGTATTCCTCTGCATGATGGTAATTTACTTTTCTTAGTATTTTCTGATATCTCTTTATTTATCATTACTTGTTGATTTTTGTATTTGTCTTGATCATATATGTGAATGCTGGTTACTCGTGCATGATACATTTTCATGTGGTTATTCTTTTTCTTATTTTCATGTTCTTTATGCTACGTTACTACTATTTTGCAGAGGTTAGACATATGTGTAGATTGTAAATAACTATTTATGCTGGATTATTCAGTGAATGTGCTGGGTCTCTTTTCTCGGTGTGGTGCATCCTACGGTTTCTTGTCTGTGAAATACCATATTTTGGATTGACTTACCCTTGCAATAGTAACAATTTTTTTCCACCTAAATAATGAATCAAAATAATATGTAGGTCATGCTTAGATACCTTTATATACCCATAATTCAAAGCAAAAGTTCATACAACCATAGTAAAAATTAGAGATATCCACATAAAAGCTTAATAAAAAATATGATAGGGTCATTGTTTTATGTCAAGAGTTTTATCAAAGTCTTCAATATGAGCAACTTCACTTAATAGAGTTTATATAAAAACTCATGAAACTTATATAAATGTAGAACCTTCACAAAAAATTAAGGAGTTACTTTGGTACCCAAGAACCATAATCTTCCATTATTACAAATGGAGCAAACCAAATTTGCTATCATAGGTGGTCATATAACCAAATAATCTATGCCATTCATCTCCATGATCGATAGTTGATTATGGAGGACAAAGCTTCTTCCTTGATTTAGCCACAAAACTAGTATCAATCCCTGTAGGACAAACAATTCTATGATATGCCTATGTTTTGTGCTTGTTTTCATCTGAGGAATTCCTGATTTTTGTTAGTGATGAGACCTAAGATTTGCTATGTATGCACTGAGACATGAGGATAAATGCCATGTGGCTCCACCCAACAAGTCCCAAAAGATCAATAGAACCCTCCCCCAAGATCAAATTCTCCCCCCTCTTCATTTGTCAATCTTGCTTCCCATTCATTCAAAGGCTAACTCTCCCTAGTAATTCCATGTTCAGGGTATGTAGGCTTAGTACGGTGGACGTGACCATATGAGGAGCAACCAATGATGGGCTGTCATATTCCTAGTGTTATTGGGAGGACTTTGAAACTCAAATGTAGGGGAACTCCTAGCTTCTGGTTGCAACAGAGGGAGTAACATTGGGAAATAGTTAGCTCTATAGTATGTTCTCCAACTTTGTAGCAGTGGGAACATGTGAGTATAGTCCCCTTTATCTAGATAATAATCCCCTTGCTCCAAATGATAGTTAATGAACACTCGAAGAATAACCATACTTTGCAAAAACACTTATATAAGGAATTTATTACTTCACATAACATTGTGAAATGAAGGAAGAAGCAACTTCTATTTGTAGGGTTGTCTATATCTCTAAGAGGAGCTTTCTATAAAAGATCACTTTGCTTATCCTTGTTTCATCATAAGGGGGTCTTCTTTCATAAAATGTATATCTTATTTACAAACTAGACCTATCCTCTCTGATAATGGAACCAACACCCATCTACCAAATGTCTTCTATTATTTTTAGATTGGGTCATCACCCATACCTTTGTTTAGAACCTAAATCTAACACTTGAAGCAACATGTTGGAGACACCATATGGTTGACCAAACATTGAACTTGCCATTTAACTGAGAGGTGATGCAGGGAGAAAGATGCTCCCTTGGATGAGATATGTGCAACCATAGTGAAATTATGTATGCTAAGTTGATCCTATCATTGGTAAGGGTGCAACACAAATTCTCTACTGCATCAAGGTAAGAAATTAGGTGGTTATGAAATGATGAATTTTTGCACCCATACCTCCATTTGATCTGTTACCAAGGGGGCCTACCCACCTATTGATCTAGCTCTTTTACTTGGAATCACTACTAACGAAAGGTGTTGTTCATTGAACATTAGGAAGGGTTCTATTTATTATAGTGCCACTATAACACATATGAGGAACATAAGTAATTAAAAAACTACGCCCTACACCAATGCAATTTCTCTTAATGAATATGTTATACAATTGATCTTTAACTTCGAAATCTTGAACTATGAGAGAGAAATAGTCTCTTTGTTATTAAACGATGCATGGCAAGTATATAGAGATAAAAATAAAGGAGAGAAGGGAAGCTGTGACTATTGGCTATGATGTGCATAAAGTTGGAACAAGCTACAATGTGAAGGACAAGCAATGAAATTCTCCCCCAACCACTGGCGAACTCTCTCGACTCATGAGTTGACCCCTACACTAATAGTTTACCCCCTAGTCCTATAGTGGAGAGGTGGTAAAATCCTGGTCATCTCCAGGCTTTCGTCTATCTATAAATCTTCTATCACAACTTACACTACAAATGTACTACTGAACTATTGATCTACTACTCATCACAACTCTTAATTTATGCACTATTACACCATTGTTCTACGACTAAAACCTATTTCAGTTTACCCTTTTTTGAGCTTTTGGGACACCATTTTGCACCATCCATCTTTGCACTGGATTTGAAGTCCTAACACAAGATATAGAAACCATGCTACACCCTTGCCAATAAACAATCTCAAATGTAGCATAGAATAATGGTTATCTTTGTTGAAGAAAGTGTAACTAGGTTCGGTCTTCATATATGTAATTTTGATCTTTATACTTGTAAAAGAAAATAATTATTATTTTTCTCATTATCAAGAATGGATTTCTTGTCCATTCGATAGGTCAAGCATATGTTTAAGTGCTTCTAGGAAAGTCAAAGAGTCAATGTAATTATTGAAGACCCATGTGGGCATGTGACACTATGTAAACATATATGTTGGAGTCAAAGAAATATGTCTAGAATGATCCTCCAAAGCAAAGACAAGTCTCCTCTTCAAGTCGGCTCAAGAAATGAATTTTTATGCACAAATGTCAAGTTAGCCTCACCAGGTGATCAAGTCGGCCTAAAAAGAGGGACACACTCCTATATATAGAGTAATACGACCTCACCATTAGACCAGTAAGTGACCTCTGAAATCAACAAAGAGAAGAGGCAAGAAAGAGGTGCGAAAAAGAGTAAAAAGGGTGCTTCTAGGGTAGCAAAGAAGAGAAGAAAGAAATCCGAATTGTGGAGGACTGTTTTTGCGCTCTTTTCTGCCACACGTGCGAAAAAGGAAGGACATTTTTGTGGTCATATCAGATCTAGAAGTGGAACAACTTAAAGGGGTTCGATTTGGCTAAAGAGAGGCTCCAAATAGGCCTCCATCTCCAGCGAAGTAGGTGCCATCTCAAGTGAAGGAAGGGAGAAGCAAAAGGAGGTCAATTACAAGCCTAGATCAGCTAGAATTGCAAAGGATTCAGATCCACAATATGGTAAGAGGATCAACCTTTCATCTTGGAAATATCTTTCAAGGAAGGTCTCATTCTCTAGCCTAAGTGTCAAGGAAAGGGAAGCTTGCTAAGCAAGGTAGAGAATGAAAGGAAGACTCCAAAGAAGAGGTCTCTAAGGAGACCTAGGGTTTCTGTAGTTGCTGGAAAAAGAGTTACCATCTGTCGGAAGAAGTACGAAGGAAGAGATCAAGGTGCAAAGCAGAAGAAGAAAGACTATGTCTTGTGCTCGGAGGATCTACTTGTCAAGGGTATAGGGTTTGACATTCGTCAATTAAAGCTTCAATAGGAGAAATTTTGCAAGAAGGGTTTTTTTCTTTAGGAGAGAGAGGTTTTGCCCTGGCAGAGAGCCAACATCTTGTGTTCTTGTCTTTTTGTTTTTGGTAATTGTTTGATGAAGTAAGAAGAACACACACTAATAATAACAAGAGAAGTTTGTGCTAATAAGAAAAGTAAAATTACTTCACAAATTGTTATCATCGATAGAAGAATCTCACTATAACCTAGATGCCCAAGATTCTTCAACATGGTATTAGAGCTAAGGTGACACATAAAGGAAGGGAATCTCAAGAGCACATAGAAGATTGAAGCATCGAGATCAAGAAGCAAGCACACACAAAGGTTGAAGCATTAGATCTACAAGCAAAGGTTCCAGATTCATCAAAAACAAGGAGGGCATCTCCTCTCCTAGATCCATCAAGAAGGATTACCATCCTGGGAACAAAAGAAAGAAGGAAGCCTTACATTTAAAAGCATCTATAAGAAGGCTCATCCAAGAAGGTTTTACATCAAAGGCTCATCATCTTCAAAGGAAGATACTCAGATCCAAGCCATTCATTGAAGATCTCCAAATCTCGACATCAAAGAAGTTTTCATCAACAAGTAAATCTCTCACAAGACAACTTGAAGGAAGCATCTTGAAGAACTCCAAGATCCAAGAAGCTGAGACTTCATTTGTCAAGGAAGCAACAAGATCTCCTCACTAACACTCTCAAGTAAGTATTTTTATGTCCTCTTCTGAAAATATCTAAATGTCTTTTTGCAAGGAAATCAACAAATTGGTTGGGACTGCTAATTTCCTTGCATGGAAAAAGAGGATTGATCTGCCTCTCAAAGAAATTGAACTTCTAGACTATGTCAAAGGGAGTATCACTATTCCCGCTAAGGAATAGACTGAAGCCCTAGAAAATTATAATAAGGATGAAACAAGGGCTCAAAGGATTCTGATAGAATCCATCAAGGACCCTCTCATTCCTTATGTTTCCGAACTTGAAACATCTAAAGAAATCTATGATAAATTGGTGGGGCTATTCTCAGTTAGTACAATTGGAGAAGAGATATCCTTGTGTAATGAATTATATAAAATGAAGATATCCAAGGAAGAAGGAATAACTCCCAACTTCATGAAGGTCTCTGAGATGAGAGATCAATTGCAAGAACTAGGAGAAGTTATGTCAAATAGAGAGATGACAAGTGTAGTGCTCAATGCATTACTCGAGGAATGGGGTAACTTCACATCAAGTATATATGCCAAGAAGGAAGCCACCCCGTTGAATGAACTTTGGTCTCTATGCAAAATTGAGGAGACTAGACTCAAAGCCAAAGATGATGTGGGATCGAAGGAGCAAGCATTTGCTGCTATGGCCAAGAGAAAAGGGAAATTTGGCAAGTTTGGTCCACAGAGAAAGGGTAAAAGAGATATGTCCAAAGTCCAATGCTTTGGCTGCCAAGAATATGGACACTATAAGAGAGATTGTCTTGAGTTCAAGAAGGACAACAATAAGAGGAAACAAGAAGAATCGCACATTACCCAAGAAGTGAAAGAAGAAGATAAGAAGCAGAAGGAGGACCCACCAAATCTCTACTATGATTGAGATCAACTTATTCACATAAGTCTTCTTTTAAAGTTTTGGGCATCATAGGAACATGTAACAATAGGATAGAATATATGGTTTATGAGAATGGTATCTTCAGGGATATAGGAGCATTATGTAGAGATAGCTCAGATAAAGATATTAATGTAGGAAGGAAGTAGCCATTGGATAACCTCATCAAGGCATAAAGGAGTGATCATGATCAAGAAGAGTCATCTTGGAAGGCCACTATCATTGGCAGAAAGGAGCATTTGTAGGATGAGGAATACTAGGATCCTCTGATGGAATCTTCAATAGAAGGTTCATGATTTTTAGGAAAAGCAGATGTCTCGATAGGAATTCCACTTATAGGGATTCAAGAAAGGATGATATGTAGGCAAGGAAAGATATAGCAAAGGAAAGACGATTGAGGTAATCTCAATCTAGGAAGCTGTCAAAGGAAGCTGAGATGATCAAGTAAAGATCTAAGATGAGGTATGTATGCATCTATGTTTTCAGTTAAGTCATGTCATCACTTGTGTTAATGAGCATGGGGAATTGCTCTAGCAGCATGATCAAGAAGAAAAGGATAGATCTCTTTCATTGAAAATGTGCATGAAGGCATGGTTCACACACTGATGAAGGTCAATATGAGAAATGTCCTCATATGGAGTATGAGGAGGTTGACTAAGAAACTTATGAAGAAGCTCGTAAGAAAAGAGATCAGGGATAAAAAGGACACCATGGACACTAGCAATCAACATTTGACAAATTTGTTGAAGGCATTTCCGGAAGAAGGCACGAGAATTCTGACTAAGGAAGAAAAAGATCAAAGGACCCTTGACACCTGGAAAGGCCTTGGAGATGTGAGAATGCAGGATGCTGATGATTCAAGCCAACAATATGTCATGATGGAAAGCCATCTCGTACGATACTATTTGATTCAATGCTATGCTTTGATTTTTCTTGAGTAATATCTGGATGAGTTCATGCAGGGCTACTAGAACAAGGGTTGTGAGTGTAAGTAAAACCTGCATTCATGTGGTGGATAGAAATTCCTGAAAGAAACATGATGAAGAAGGAAGTAGCCATATGACGAAGGTTCCAAATATGTATCAAGAAGATCACATTCCATGATGACATGACAAACCAAGAAGGAAAGTGATCGATGGCTGATGCCCTACAAGGAAGAAGCTTGAATGAACTTCATGACATTAAGGAAAGAAATTGATCAAGCAGATAAAGGATACATAAGAAGAAGTTGTTGATGAGAGTCCCTAGCTAAGAGGGAGCTCTGACAAGTCCTTGATTGAGAGTGAACTTGGGGATTCCTTCATAAGAATGGGCATATCTTCCCTAGTTGAGAGGGAGAGATAGACAACATTCTTGTCTTCACTTGGGACGACAAAATGGAGGATTGGGTAATCATTTGGCATCCGATTCTATTTGAGGATGTGTAGGGCATCCAAGATAAGAGTAGGCAAGAGGACCGATATTCTTTGAGGGTTGGGAATCCAAGATAAGAATAGTTCTAGAAGGTCATACTCAGTGAACACTCGGGTGGGTATGTACCTTGAGAGACAATGATGAAGGTGTCTATAATCATTGGTCTCACCAACATTGTGCTCTGATCTATTGAGAGATAGAGTTGTCAGTCAAGGCCTTGATGTGGAAACAATGTTGGTTACTATGATGCTATAACATATGGATTGCCAATTTGATTTCTCTTATGTGAATTCTTCAGATTGAAAATGGCCAAACACATTGTCATGATTTATTAATACCTCCCTAGTTAAGAGGGAGTGTTGAAGAAAGTGTAACTAGGTTCGGTCTTCATAAATGTAATTTTGATCTTTGTACTTGTAAAAGAAAAGAATTATTATTTTTGTCATTATCAAGAATGGATTTCTTCTCCATTCGATAGGTCAAGCACATGTTTAAGTGCTTCTAGGAAAGTCAAAGAGTCAATGTAATTATTGAAGACCCATGTGGGCATGTTACACTATGTAAACATATGTATTAGAGGCAAAGAAATATGTTTAGAATGATCCTCCAAAACAAATATGTTTCATGTTCTGGGTACTGGCATTTTTTTGTTCTTTTGTAGCTCCCATGCCACCTTTAGCCGCTTTTATAGTGAAACCTTATGCCGTTGAGGGTTCAAAGATGCCTTCAGCTTCTTCCATTATGCTAGAATTGTCTATAGACCTAAGGGCTTTTATAACATTGTCTAGTTTTGCTTATATGTAGTTTTTTGACATAATTGTACCTAGTAGTCTCGTTGACCTATTTATGGTATTTTGTTAGACATTGATCTTATCTTATTTTTTCTTATTTTCTAGCAACTATTCTTATTTATGCCAAATCCATGTTGTGTTCTACCTAGGGTAGCCTCTCCATAAATGCATTATCTCATGACAATTTAGTACACCTAGGTGAAATTCTCTAGCTATCTAGGTTTCGAGGAAACTTCCATGTGAAGATTACATTTTCAATCATATAGGTTGCACATACATTGGTTTGTTTCAAGGATCAAACCTTGATCTTCACTTCTTAAAGTAGAGTAAGGATAGTCCCTAATACCACCTCACTAATGTGTTTTTTTGCACATGCCCTAGAATGGAGTTCAAATGCAAGCCAATCTCGAACAAGGAAATGAAAAATTAAAGTATACCATATATTCCATTCCAAACTCTCTCTATCCATGCATGCAATGTTCCTTTCGAAACTTTTTCCTCATGAATTGCCCTGTTAGGGATTTTTCCATTTAGGAAGTGATTTTTTCTATTCACATGTCCTCTCCAAGAACTAGTCTCACATTTTCCATTTTGATTTTTATGTGTTTCTTCTTATGTTTTCTCCCTAGAAATCCTAGTTTTGCCTACTTGTCCTTCTTCCTATCATCCTCCCCTATTTATATCGCCGGATAATGGGGCTACAACCTATTTTTTGTAATGTTTTCTTTGTTAGATTTTGGGTAGCTCAAAAAGTATTTTGGAGAGAGGACAACCCACCAAAAAGTAGGTTGTTGGGCGATTTACCCAAAAGTGTGGGTTTGGACCCAAAATGTGGGTCTAGGACCGAAAGAGAAATAATTAATGATTGTAAGCGTCAAGAGGTTGAAACTTAAAACCCTAAATTCTAGTTGTTTCCTAAATGACGCTAGAGAAAAGCATATAAGTAGCGTAAGGAGAGGCTTATGAGACATATCACTGAGAAGGATTTCTGATGCAGGAGCATTCAGCCCAAGAAAAATCATTGTAAATAGTAGACATAGGGGGTCATGTATTTTAGGAAATAGTTTTCCTAAGTATCAAGTTAATGCAATATTTAGGCCTTTAAGTGTGATTTAATTAGATAATGGGAGAATATGTAAATGCTCCCAAAACAAATAAATGAGAACATGAGTAGTGAATAAATGACAAAGGGTTAGTAGTCAAATCCAACTCTTAGATAGTTCCATGATTCAAGGAACAAGAGAGAGCTTTTAGGAATTAATTAGAGTACTTTTCTGATAAGGGGACTTTTCTGTTTTAAAACAAAGAAAAAGATGGAGTCGATAAAGTCTGCCACATATGTATGCATGTAGCGAGCTTTAGGGCTTTTGTTAAAGGATGGGATCAGGTCCTTCATAGTAATCCAATCCAAAGTTTCCATATAAACATATGTAAGCCTACGGGCAGAGGGAGGAGGCCACTAATAGTAGAATCAGGCATGTGTGTGTGTGTGAGATCAAGGTGTCTCGAATGTAATCTTGCTTTTACATTAATATATATTCAGAGTTCTTCTTGATTGTGTCAAAGAATTAAATGCGTGTTTTAAGTGTTGCTTGTATGTGAATTCGTAGGCTCTATGACAAGAGGTTACAAATAGAGTTCTGCAGAACACGCAGAAAGAGGAGTGATTTAGAGGAATCACAATGGATTTCGTATCCAAGTGAAGAAACAGAGGAAGCTCTGGAGGAATGGCGTAGCAAGGATGCGCTTAAGAGTTAAGCTTAAAGAAGCTGAACCGTGGAAGGCGGAGTTCTGAAGAACAAGCAGAGGAAGAGGAGCACGATTCAGAAGAATCGAAAGGAATCATCGAGTCCAATTGAAGCATCAGAGCGGAGCTCTGGAGGAAAAGAGTGAAGTTAAGCCTAGCGAGAATGAGTTGAGCCGCAAAAGAGTGGAAAGTAGAACCTTTGAAGAAGCCGAACTAGAAAGAAGAAACTGAAGAAAACGCAGAAAAACTAAGTACAGAGAGTCGAGCGGAAAAGTGAAGGATGGGTACTCAGCAGCCGTTGGATCATTAAGATCAACGACCAAGATTAAGTCGCGTCAAAAGAAAAAACCTTTTAAGATTATCGAAGCGAGCCTTGGAAGATTGAGATAAACAAGTGCCGATTTATTGTGAATCGTTGGATCATGACCAGATCAACAGTCACGTGTAAATTGCAATCAGAAGTCGAAGGTACCAAGGGCCAGCAGTAGTGTTTAGGGCCAGCAGTAGTCGAAGGTATTGGCGATCGGGCGTCATGGCTTCGAAGATTGGAAGTGGATGGTAAGCCGGACCCGATAAAGTTATAGTGGCGGTTCCATAAGATTTGAGATCCGTCGTATAAGGGTTTGGAGCGAGATTTCAACATATTCTTGTGTATTTCCGGGATATTGTTGTTGAGTCTTTTAAGACTCAAACATAGGGTTAACGGTTTCGATAGTTGAATATCAGAGTCGGAGGGGTGATGCAACTTTATATGTAGTGTGCCCGCGATGGAAGCAAATGCTGATTGCGATGAGGTTTAGCCTCGGAAACCATGACAAGGCTATACGGTAGGCGAGAAGGTATGGTTTGCATATGTTTCCCTTTGTAAAGGAGTCCTTGAATGAAAATAGCGCCAATAATGCATTTCGTGCGATATAGCATATATTAACCAAGGTTTGGAAGGGGAAGGTTATATATGCGTGGATAAAAGGATTTTAAAGGCTCCGAAGGAGTCCTTGAATGAAAATAGCGCCAGTAGTGCATTTCATGCGATATAACATATATTAACCAGGGTTTGGAAGGGGAAGGTTATATATGCGTGGATAAAAGGCTTTTAAAGGCTCTGAAGGGTTTTCATAGTCCCGAGGGGAGTTTTGGCAGGGTGATTAGGTTCTGGTACAAAGAAACTGTATAAGAGGGCCTTAACCATTCATGGTTTGACGATTTGACTCCATTGTAGAGTTAAATACCTGGGACAGTTGTACTTATGCATATTAGTGCATACTGTGGGTATATGCTGGGTAACCCTGGCATCATTTTGGCTAAGTTTGTTATATGCTGGGGACCCCTGCATCAATTTCATTGTGTGTTAAGGCTAGAAGGATGTAGCCTTAAAGGAGCCAATTCTAAAGGCTGAGTAGGGTTGGAAAAGAAGCTGAGGTCTATCCATGAAAGAGGGTGTGTTAATTTGGCAGTACAGTGAAAAATTCCAACCATTGGACTAGATTCCTCTTTTCAAGAGGACCAATTTCGACTTTTGAAGCACTCAATTCGGATAAGGGAAAGTGGATTTTTTGAGGTCAAGCTCACAAGTACAAAATTGTCAAGGTCGGCCTTGAGTCAAATGGCACCTCTCAAAGACAAGATGGCACCCCTCAAGTTGCATATAAATACAAGTTGAGTCCTCATTTGGCACCTCATCAACTCAACACATCTCTTCTCTCTCCTCATTTAATTGGTTTGTACAACTCAAAATTGTAGGGAATCTCTCCCACGTGTGAAGGGACAAGTTTCTATTTCAAATTTGTTGAATTTCAGACCTATTGTAGTGCGCTGACCAATGTTGATTTTGGTGTGTTTGGCATGTTTTGACTGCGTTTTTGGGTGGAATATCTTTGTTTCTCTAGGCCGCTTTGGAGGGCACACACATTGAGGAAATCTAGGCAGTGTGATTGGTGTTGACTTCAGGGTTGACTATGTTGGAACATGTAACTAGGTTCGGTCTTCATTAATGTATTTGAGTAATCATACAATGTATTTGTCAAAAGAATAAAGAAAATAATTTTTATTATTATATCAATGATTTATAAAAGCATGGGTTTCATGCTTGGGTCATCATTATATTAGTCAAAGTCCCCATTGTGGACTCCTAGGATTAATATTAAGTCAATATAGTCATTGTATTGTGGACGCCTAGGATTAATATTAAGTCAATATAGTCATTGTACATTTAAAGAGACCCTTCTTGGGCTTTTGAATCATGTAAAAAGGTTCATTATCGAGTCAAATGTAATTTATGTAACCTCCATACCAAGTTGGCCCAAGGACACCAATTTGACCTAACTTGGAGCCTATAAATAGAAAGAAGTTGAATTCATTTGGAGCATCTCATCTCAAGCTAGTTTTATATCTCTAAAGAAGCTAGAGAAGTGCGAAGTGGGTAAAAGAAGCCTAAAGGAAGTGCGAGTTGGGTCAAGTCTAAGGAGAGGAAGAAGATTAAATTTTTGGAGCTACTCTCTCTCTGTTTCGTGTCCTAGTTTGGGAGATCGAAGTCTTCCAAGTGTTGTTGCTGCTTGATGCTGTAAGTTGCTGCATAGTCGAAGTTGTTGGGGTGGAAGTGCTGCTGCAAAGGAGTTGAAGATCTAGAAGGCTGACTTGGTGTGGAGGGAAGGTTTGGTCTTTGTCTAGGTTGAAGAGTCTCAAAGAATAATATTGAAGAAAGATAATTTTTTGACTGGGTTTTCTCCTCCAGGGGCGTTTTGCCCTGGCATAATGCCTACATCTTGTGTCTTTTGTTTTGTGATCTTCATACACACATAATATGGTAATTACTTGATGAAAGATAAGATAATAAAGAAGTAAAAGAAGCCAACATAACTCACAAATAATTATCAAGAAAGAGGAATCAAACCCTAATCTACTTGCATTGATTTCTCAATAGACTATAGGTTTGACTCTAGAAATAAGTGCAAACTTTCACTGGTTGTTTTTGGACTATTTTGGGCTAACTTTGACCAACATTCTAGGCCACATTTATTGCTGCTTTGATCGAGCTCTTTTGGAGAGTTGACCATTGATTTTGTGGACTAGTTAAGGCTGACTTTGCTACTGTTGACTTGGACAGATTTGTAGTTCAAGAGTTGACTTTTGTTGACTCTCTCTCGTCTCTAATTTGACAACTAGCATGGCATTTCGAGTTTATCAAATATTGGACATTGGCTAGTCAAAGCTTGACTTCGACTCTTGGATGATGTACTCTCTTTGCTAAACATTTGAAGACAATCTAGTGGAAGAAGATTTGCAAAGGGTTTCCCCCTCATGGGGTTTTTCCCTAGTCATTGACCAAATATTGTGTCTCTTGTCTCTTAGCTGTCTTTCATTATGCATTTACATAATTGTTCTATCTACTATTGCTCTATTGTCGTTGGTTAATTAAAGAAGTGAAATTTTTTAAATTGAATGCTATTGGATATTGTTGAAGTCATAGTTGCAACATAGAACTATTGATAAAAAATTAACATGGTATTAGAGTTGAGGTGAAGACAAACCCAAGAGACATAGAGCAAGAGCATCCATCTTCTAAGCAACTAATTGATTGAAAGGGGAAAATCTTTTGGTAAAAATGTCTGCCTCTTATTTCAAGGACAATGAAAAGCTAGCTGACTCATTTGGCTTTGCAACATCGAAGACTAGGATCTATGTAACGTTAGATGAGTATGATGTCTTGGAATACGTGGAAGGAAAGATTTCATCACCGCCAGAAAATGCTCCTCAAGTTGCCAAATCCAAGTATAAGAAAGGTGAGATTAAAGCTAAGAAGATCATCATTGATTCCTTAAGCGATCATCTACATGTTTATATTTCATCCTTGAAGACCTCCAAATAAATGTACGATAAGATTGTTCGCATGTATGAAGTGAATAATTTGAGCCATATTATGGATTTGAAAAATCAGCACAAGGAATCTAAGATGTGCAAGGGAGATACTATACAATCATTCTTCATGAGAATCACTGAAATTAGGGATCAACTCTGAACCGCTCAAGAAATTATACCTGACAGGGAATTGGTCATGACTGCACTTAGTGGTCTTCCTTCATCATGGGACATGTTCATTACTTCTATCAAAAATAGGGAAAGTATCCCTTCTTTTGATGAGACACTTGCTCTATGCAATCAAGAGGAAAGATTGATGATATCTAGAGGGAGAATTCAAAGGCCAAATGAAGGAGAGTTCACTTCCTTCGTTGCTCAAGGGAAGAAGAAGAATGTGAAGAAAGGGAAGGGAAAGCCATCTAAATCAAGAAGACCTCCTCAAACCAATCAAGATTCCAAGGATTAAAGAAGGCGAGATAGAGATGTTGAATGCTACAATTGTCATCGAAAGGGTCATTATGCTCGAGATTGTCCCGAAAAGAGAGATGCTCAAAGAAGAAACTCTTCAAGGTCCTAAAAAAATAACCATGTCTCCAACAACAACAGGTCATATGAAAGAAGAGATGAAAGAAGGAATGAAAGAAGAAGAAGAGACCCTCTCGATGATCGTGAAGATAACTATCGTCCACTAAAAAGGTCAAGAAATTATAGGTATGAAAGTAATGCTACTAATCAATCCAAATATATTCTTATTTCCACATTATCTAGTTCATATCCTTCGGATACTTGGGATAGTTGGTTGGTTGATAGTGGGGCCTCTCATTATTTCTCTGGATATAAGGAGGTTCTCTCTAACTTGGTAAAGAGGGACTGAAGATTATTCTTGGAGACAACTCCACTCATCTTGTTAAGGGCTTTGATTATGTCAAACGGATTCTGGGCCATTTGTTTTGCTTCATGATGTGATGTATGTTTCGAAATTGAAGAAGAATTTGGTATCGATTTTTTCTTTGGAGGATAATAAAGGAATAAGCGTTGCATTCACCAAAGGAAAAGTACTCTGTTGGATCTAATATGTGAATTCCTTCACAACAGGATCTAGGTTTGAAGGACTCTATAGAGTCACTAGAAGACCTTTTCTAGCTATGGTCCATGATACAAATCATCAAAGCAAGCTATGGCACTGAAGTTTGGCCCATCTACATTATGATGCTCTTCCAAAATTGAAGAAGTTGGTCTGCAGGATCCCCGATGTTCAAGCTCAACATTATGGCGTATGCCCTGGATGTGCCAGTGGAAAGAAGACAAGGGGACCGTTCCCCTTTATCAAGAAAAAGACGAAAGGCATCCTTCATCTCATTCATTCCAATGTATGTAGTCTGATGCCTGTACATTCACTTGGTGGCCATCTCTATTACATCAACTTCATCGATGATTTCCCAAGAAAGACATGGATATATTATTTGAAGCACAAGGATGAGGCCTTCAGAATGTTCAAGGAAGTTCAAGGCTTTGGTTGAAAATCATACAAAGAAGAAAATAAAAATCTTCAGGTTTGACAATGGTGGGGAATACATCTCAAATGATTTTATAAACTTTTGCAAGAAGGAAGGAATTAAGAAGGAGACTATTATGCCCTACAATCCTGAACAAAATGGAGTGGATGAGAGAAAGAACAGGGCCATTGTGGAAGTTGACTGAGCCATGCTCTATGATCAAAAGCTGCTAAAGTTCCTTTGGGGTGAGGCAACAAACACAACGATATATGTTCAAAATAGGGTGTCTCATCAAGCTTTGGACAACAAGACCCTCGAGGAAGTATTCACAGGTGTCAAGCTCGATATTGGTCATTCCAAACTTTTGGCCGCCCTTTATATTTCCATGTGCTGAAGAACAAAAGAAGCAAACTAGAAGCCACGGGAAGAAAATGTAAATTTGTTGGATATAGTGAAGATTCTAAAGCATTTAGAATATATATTTCTGATATAAGGAAGGTTATAATTAGCAGGGATGTAACATTTGATGACGATGTTGCCCTTGGAAAAGTAAGGGACCTCCCTCTGCGACCTCCTCCTGAAGAAAATAGTGATGATATGGATATTCTAGAAGGTCCTTTTGTGCCTAAATCTAAGAAGGATATTGTTGATGATCCCATGGAGCCTATGGACCCCTTGGATCCTCCTCCAAGTGATCCTCCAACGAGGAAAATAACACTTTGGCTCAAAGACATACTACAAGATGCCGAGAGACATGTTGTTTTTTGTTGAACATTCAGGGAGAGCAAGAAGCCATGCAAGTACCAAGCATATGCTTTAGCTATGAGCAATATGATTCAAGTTGAGCCTCATACCTTTGAAGAAGCCGTGAAGGAACAAGTCTGGAAGGATGCTATGAACGAAGAATTTGAATCTATTATGAAGAATGACGTATGGGATGTTGTGTCGAGACCTAAGGGTAGATCAGTGGTGATCTCCAAATGGCTTTATAAGATTAAGCATGGGGCCAATGGAAGCATTGAAATATACAAGACAAGGTTTGTAGCCCATGGATTCTCCCAAAAAGAGGGAGAAGATTATGATGACATATTGGCTCCTATGGCCCAATATACAACCATTCATTCGATAGTTGCCCTCGCTGCCAGTCAAGGATAAACTCTTCATCAAATGGATGTGAAGACTGCTTTCTTACATGGTTTGCTTCAAGAAGAAGTGTATGTTGAACAACCTCTAAGATTTGAAGTTCATGATAGGAAGACCCATGTATGTCGATTGAAGAAAGCTCTCTATGGATTGAAGCAAGCCCCTCGTGCTTGGTATGCCCACATCTATAGTTACTTGATGAAGCTAGGATTCACCAGGAGCAGTGCTGATCCAAAATTGTACTTCAAAGTGTCCAAGGCATGCCTCTCATTTTGGTATTCTATGTTGATGAATTATTCTTGACAGGTGCATACCCTCTCATTCTAGAATGTAAGAGGGAGTTGAATTTTTGAATTCGAGATGAAAGACCTTTGTTTGATGCACTATTCTTTGGGACTAGAAGTATGGCAAAGGTTGGGCGAGATTTTCCTTTCAAAGGAAAATATGTTGTGAGACTGTTAGAGAGATTTGACATGGTAGAATGCAAGTCCTTGCCTACACCTATGGAGATGAATTTTAAGAAGCGATTTGGAGAGGCTGCTGGACCAGAGCTAGCAAACCCCTCTGAGTATAGACAATTGGTTTGCGCTCTAATGTTCCTCGTGAACACTCGCCCCGATATATGCTTTGCAGTTAACACTTTAAGCCAATTCATGACCAAGCATGTATTGAGATATCTACATGGGACTATTAACCTTGGACTGAGATATGTCATTGTAGATGTTAGACTATATGGATATACAGATGCAGATTGGACTGGTAGTGTTGTCGACAAGAGGAGTACTTCCAAATGGTGTTTTAGTCTGGGATCTGCCATGATATCATGGATGAGTCAGAAGAAAAAATTCCTAGCCCTTAGTACTGTTGAGGCTGAATATATTGCAGCTAGCTTGCAAAGTTGTGAAGCATTTTGGTTGAGAAAGCTCTTTGGTGAGCTATTTAAGTAGGTTCCGACGACAACAATTATCTATTGCAACAACAAGAGTGGGATTCATTTATCAGAGAATCATGTATTCCATGATAAGTCCAAGCATATGGAGATGAAATATCATTACATCCAAGACATGGTGCAAAGAGGAGCTATGAAACTTCTTCACATTTCGACAGATGAGCAGATAGTCGATATGCTCACTAAGGCTTTACAGAAAGGGAACTTCTTGGTCTTCAAAGAGCAACTTGGACTGGTTGATTTGACCCTTTCGAATAAGGGTCTTGGCTGATCAAGAACATTGAACAGTGCTCTTCCCCCCTGGTTGAGCTCCTAGGGTGGTCCATCCTCATTCCATTTCATATATGTCCGAGGATCCCTCATAGCCCTCGATTTATGTGTCATTCATCCATTCTTAATTTTTACTTTTTTACGCTAATGTCGGTTATCAGAGATAACTCCATTCAATAATTCTTGAGCTGGGAGGGAGTGAATGGAGTTATAGAGCTCCTGGGGTAGAGAGACCTCTGAGCGATAGGATGTTGAGACTTGGGATCTCCCCTTGTTAGAGTATGCCCCATTTAGCATCTTGCTCACTCTGTGGGATAACCTCCCCATCTGGCCAATGGGATGAGGGACTTGGGATAGAGTGTGATCCCTACCCCTTGCAGTAGGTGGATATTTCCCAAGTTGGTGGATGCAAGTGTTCTACCATTTGAATCTTTAGGGTTAAGATGAATGGTTAGGGACAATAGGGTAGAGTTTGATCCTTACTTGTCGGTAAGTTGATCTCACTTATTGTCAAGGACTTTGGGATAAAGTTGATCTTGCCCATTGTCTTCGGTTCTGGGTGGTAGCCATGGCTCCCTGATGATGACAATTCCAGGTGGTAGCATAATCTACCTGATGATGATAGAGACAGGGTGGTAGCTGGAACTCCCCTGCAACAATTCTTTTTCTTTAGATTTGAGAATGTTCAACATGAGATGAGTAGAGACAAGCAAAGATAAGCAAAGATGCACTTGATAGGGTGCCGGGATTATGATGATAACATCATGCAACTGGAATTTCTCCCTAGCTGAGAGAGAGTGTTAATTTGGAAGCTCAGTGACAAATTCCAGCCATTGGACTAGATTCCTCTTTTCGAAAGGACCAATTTTGACTTTTGAAGCACTCAATTCAAATAAGGGAGAGTGGATTTTTCAGGTCAAGCCCATAAGTACAAATTGTCAAGGTCGGCCTTGGGTCAAATGTCTCCTCTCAAATACAAGATGGCACCCCTCAAGTTGCATATAAGTACAAGTTCGTACAACTCAGAAGTGCAGGGAATCTCTCACACGTGTGAAGGGACAAGTGTCTATTTCAGATTGGTCGAATTTCAGACCTATTGCAGTGCATTGACAAATGTTGACTTGGGTGTGTTTGGCATGTTTTCGCTGTGTTTTTGGGTGGAATATCTTTGTTTCTCTAGGCCACATTGGAGGGCACATAGATCGAGGAAATCTAGGTAGTTTGACTTTAGGGCTAACTATAGAGATAAGTGTAGACATTGACCAACATTCTTTTGGAGAGTTGACCATTGAATTTGTGGAGTGGTTAGGGCTGAATTTGCTACTGTTGACTTGGATAGATCTGTAGTTGCTCAAGAGTTGACTTTTGTTGACTCTCTCTCTTGTCTCTACTTTGACAAATAGCATGGCATTTTGACTTGATCAAATATTGGACATTAGTTTTGGATATTGGCTAGTCAAAGTTTGACTTTGACTCTTGAGTGATGTACTCTCTCTTTTGAACATTTGAAGACAATCTAATAGAAGAAGATTTGTAAAAAGGTTTTCCCCCTAGTGGGGTTTTTCCCTGATCATTGACCAAATATTGTGTCTCTTGTCTCTTGGCTGTCTTTCATTATGCATTTGTATAATTGTTCGATCTACTTTTGCTCTACTGTCTTTGGTTAATTGAACAAGTGAAAATCGTTATATTGGATGCTATTGGATATTGTTGAAGTAATAGTTGCAGCATAGAACAATTGATGAAAAAATTAACAAGCCGAGGGTTTCTATTTTAGGGACCGCGTATCTTTTGTGTAAGGGAAGGTGGATGTGTGATTGAAAGTAGAGGTAGGTAACAATAATGATCAATATCCTAGTTGCAACCTACAAAGGGTCTATCTTGTAGAAGAAAGGGGCAAAAAGGGTCTAGTTGCAGATGATAAGAGACCTGATCCAAGGCAGTAAATGAAGCGCTGAGACCTGTTAGTTCTGCTATATACTTCAGATTTTGTAAGGACCAAACATCAGCTTGGCCATGTGTTTATACTCAGAAGGGAAAATCGCAACAGTCTTCTCTTCTTTTCCCTTTCATGCCCATTTATTCTCATAACCATGCTATTTCCATTTTCTTCCCTTTGCGATGCGATTTGGTCGCTATCGCACATAAACCCATTTCACCCCTATGTTTTTGCTACTGCGATATTGCGATGCGATTAGATCGCATATCGCAAAACGCGTCTGTGCCCTGTTGCTTCCGTTACGCCCTGTGTCTTCTACCGATTGTGATATTGCAATGCGATCCAATCGCAAATCGCACCCAAATGTTAAGACTTCGCCCTGTCTCCTCTGCCGATGCGATGCTGCGATGCGACTTCAGCACTATCGTATATCGCACCTCTTGCAAATCAAATCTCCGCTGTCCATTTCTTTAATCTAACGACTCATGTCCAAGTTGCACCTTTGTGCCTTCTCATTGCCTTCCGCCAGTATATCTTGATCGTCCATCCAATTCATGCGACAACCAGTGTTCCTCCTTGGCCCTTCGTCCATATTTGATGCGAATTGTTGTGTTTCTTTTTGGCCAACTTTTGGGCGTGCGAAGAAGCAAGTTATGATCCAGCTACCTGCGCATTAAATTCTCAGCTACCGCGGTTAAAGAGTAGCATGGTCAAGGACGAGGAAGTACTGCCTCGAACAGCTGAATTCATTGGGCAGTCAGGGACATTTATTCATAAAACATTCCTCCTGTTCGAAGAGTACAAATAGAGCCATTTCGTTCCTTAAAATGTGCAGATTGTGGCAAGGAGCCCATATCTAAATGTAAATGAGGTTGGTGATCCATTAAGACACCTCCACGCATAGGTTAGTAGAGATATTTTTGTAAATAAGTTCTATATATACCCAGAGACATGATGTAATCAGTTTGATGGGTGTTAGATGAGTGCTAGTATGTTGTAAGTTTCAACTTCTGGAGACTGTAAATACTGTGAGACCTGCAACGCCTGGTCTTCACTTCCAACTAATACAAGCTTCTTTTGCGGTCATTTGCTCACTTTTCACTTCTTCTATGTTCCAGGTTGTGCCTGTTTTGTATTAATTCATGTTTTTGTGAATGTTTGGCATCAGAGGGGCTGTCATCCCGCCTCTCTGTTAGAAGCTAGCACGTTTCATTGAATTTGCTTACAGGGTTCTGTTGTTTTAATACCAGAGAGCTGTCATCCTATTTGTGTATTAGATAATAGATTTATAGACCTTTAAAACTGGTTGCAGCCGGCCATCATAGGGTCCTGTGCATCTGCTGGTGTGGTCAGTCTTCTCCATTATCACCTTTCCCTTAAACTGTGAGTAATTGGTGGTTAAAAGCCTTGTAGTCCAGGGGTGTTCACCCATGTCTGGGGTCAATCATAGTAGGAGTGGTTATCTGGCTTGAGTATGCAACATTTATTTCATTCATCCACCATTTATCCAACATTTTGTTGAGTTTGTAATGTTCCCGAGCATCACTGATATACAACCTAGGTGAGTTTCTTGGGGTGATAACATTAATTGGCGCCGTTGTCGGGGAAAGGAGATTGAAGCTCAGCTCCCCTGGGAGATGACACAGCTTCAAGCTTTGATGACAGACAAGGTTTGAACATATATTTGGTTGTAATCATCTGCCTGGTGACTCCACTGGAGGAAGGCCAACCTTTGGCGACTCCACATTGAAGTTCTAGCTCAGTTCGTGAGGCATACTCGAAGAAATCCTCAGAAATCTCCAGCTGAACCATTACCTAACCTGAGAGGATTGTCAAAGCGAAAAAAGCATCACAGAAAGGGGCATTAGGATCAGGTAAGCCTAAAAAATCTCAGTCGTTTCTGAAAGATAAAGTTGTAGTTGAAGAATTACAGTCTGAAAATTTAGAGCCCTGCATCGTTAATCACGAAATCCCTTCAGATATTAATTCAGCCCCTTATATAGTTAGTTTCCCCTTGAATCTGAGTCCAAAGAAAGCTTCCCATACTGCCCATAACATCCCAGTATTCCCTACCATCCAATCCGCTAGTATTTTTCCACATATTCCAATTATGGCAGGACAACAAGCACCTACGAGGATAGAAAGCATTGTAGCCGCTAGATACGGACCTTTGGTCCTGCCTGTCCCATTAAATCCGATGCCTGTGGGGGAATATCAAAAATATATGCCTAAATTCACTGGAACAGAGGGAGTAATAGCAGAAGAACGCCTAGAAGCTTTTTACAGTTATGCTGATAATTTAGATATAAATGAAAATGATGTATGGATGAGAGTTTTTGTCCAGAGCCTTGATGGAGAGGCTAGGAAGTGGTTTAGAGAATTGCCCCAGAGATCAATAATAGATATTGAGGCATTAGATGATGCATTTTTGAAGCAATGGGGAGATAAAAAGGACTTGTTGTATTATCATACTGAGTTTGGTAATCTGAAGAAGGAAAATGGGGAATCATTGCCTGATTTTAATAAAAGATTCAATCGTATGTATAGTAGAATACTAGCTAAGGTAAAGCCAACCCCCACCGCTGCCAAACTCACTTATGCCAATGCTTTTGACTCTGATTTCTGCCTATTATTGAGAGAAAGAAGATGTGCTACTTTAACGGACATGCAAGATGCAGCATTAGAAGTAGAATCAAATATCTTGGCAGCAGAAAAACTAAAGAATCAAGCTGACAGAAGGAGACTGAGAAATCAGACATCTACTTCTTCTACATCATCTTCAGACCCCAAATTTGATAAAATGATTAAAATAATAGAGTCATTGGCTGCTAAGATATCTAAGCTGGAGGTGGAGCAGAATTTAGGGAAAACAAGGCAGCAAAACACATTTGCTCCAAGAAATCAAAATCCATCCAGAAGAGCAAATGAGCCGTTATAAATGATACAGAGGGGTGAAGAATTAAAAGAGGATCAGAAAGTTAAAGTTCCCTTCCAATTTGAAGAGGATGAGGATGAAATTCATTGCATGGAAGATAAAGGCAGTGCTGCATTTTTGACATTGGCCGAATATGAAGAATCATTGATGCAAGAGCAAAACAGTCAGGAGCGGGATAGAAGGGCTGTTCTACAAGCTGGCGACTAGCAGAGATATAATCTGAAGTCAAATGAAAAAATTGTCAAAGAAAATCCTGCACAAAAAGCTGCTGTCCAAACAGAATCCCAGAAAATCAAGCAGAGAAGACTAGCAACTGATCCAGTCATCCTCAAAGCTCCAGTTCAAGAGGTAAAAAGTTCTGATAAGCCATCTTCTTATTTCAACTTTGAGTCAGAGTTTCAGAAATTGAAAATATTTGTGCCTTTGGTTGAGTTGATGAAGAGTGAATTATTTAGAAAGCCTATACTTGACGCCCTTGAGCTAGAAACCAAACAAACCTCCACTGACTCTGTCAATTTGCAAGATGACAAACCTGCTATTGTGCTCAGTTCCATGATTGAACCTGCTGATAATAATTCTCCATCTTTCTATGTTTCCCTGACCATTCATGACAAAATCCTCCACAATTGCCTGCTAGACACAGGGGCCAGCCACAACCTAATGCCTAAAGCTGTCATGGAAGAGTTAGGCCTTGATACCACCAGACCTTATCATGATCTGTTCTCTTTTGATTCAAGGAAAGTGAAATGCCTGGGATTGATTAAGGACATAGCGATTACCTTAACTCAGCTGCCCATGAAGAGCATGATGATGGATATCGTGGTAGCGGATGTGCCTCCCAAGTTTGGCATGCTGTTGTCCAGAGGGTGGAATAAGAGACTAGGTGGGACATTACAAAATGATCTATCTTATGCAACTGTCCCAGTTTTTGGAGGAGAAAGCAGGAGGTTGTACAGAGAAGCACAGTTGGAATTTATTATCAGTGATGAGAAGAATCCTAAAAATCATCCCATATATGCAGTGGACACTGACTTTGGAGCATGTATTCTCCAAATAGAAGAATCTTAGAAGGCCGAAATGCAGCTCAAGGAACCGATTGTTCAGGCCGATAAAGAGCAAGGAAGTCAGGTCTGGGAGATATTCTTCGATGGAGCATGCACCAGGGAAATTGTAGGAGCAGGGGTAGTGCTAGTATCTCCTCAACAAGAAAGCATTCAACTGTCTTTTAAGATGGTTTTTCAAGTAACCAACAATATTGCAGAATATGAAGCACTGTTGTTGGTTCTTAATGCAGCAGAGGATAGAGGAATCAAGAATATGAAGGTGTTTGGAGATGCTGATCTGATAATCCAGCAAATAAATAAAACATTTCAAGCAAAGAACCCAAGGCTGAAAGCATACAGAGATGAGGTATGGAGAATGAAATATTCTTTTGATTTTTTCAGTATTTCATATATCCCTAGAGCCCAAAATCAGCTGGCTGACTCCCTTGTTGTTTCTGCTAGTCTATTTATACCTCCAATGCCTCCCAAACTACTTTATCAAGTTCAAATGAAGTACAGACCTTCCTTGCCTGACAATGTCCACCACTGGAAAGTTTTTAATGATGATAATGAGATTAATAGATTCCTTCAAGTCATTGATGAATTTTTTGACATGCAAATTGACCAAGAAAATGATGCCTTGTTAGAAAAACCCCAGTCTCAGCTTAGAAATAAAATTGGTAAAGACAACATAGTCCAGCTTCCTAATAACCATATTCCTAAGGGCCTAATTCCTCTTGAAAGATTGCTTGACCAGAATGATGTGCCTTTCAAAGCCGCCCAAAGAGAAGATCAATCTGTAGTTTCTAAGCATGATATAGGAAGTCCAGGTCAGCCTGGGTATGTGAATTTGTCCACTCATTTGTCAGCTGACCAAAGTTCTGAATACTGCAAATTAATGAAGCAATTTGTTGATGTGTTTGCCTGGGAATATAGTGATCTGAAAACGTATGATAAAAGCATAATTCAGCACAAAATCCATCTGGAGAAAAATGCAATATCCTTCAAACAGAAACTGAGACCAATAAATCCCATGCTTCTTCTTTAATTGAAAAAGAAATTAAAAAGTTGTTGGCTGCTAAGATTATAGTCCCTCTCAGATATTCAAAATGGGTAGCCAATTTGGTGGTTGTAAGGAAGAAGAGTGGGGAAATTAGACTCTGTGTTGATTTCAGAAATTTAAATAAATACTCCAAAAAAGACAACTATCCCCTGCCTAAGATGGAGCATTTACTGCAAAAGGTCTCAGGAGCCAAAGTTATGTCTTTCATAGATGGATTCTCAGGCTTTAATCAGATTGTTGTGCACCTAGATGACCACGAAAAGATTTCATTTACCACTCCTTGGGGCACTTTCATGTACGCCAAAATGCCATTTGGGTTGATGAATGCTGGAGCTATCTTTCAGAGAGCTACGGATATAGCCTTGTGGTGAAAAGGACAAATTTGTGCTTATCTATCTTGATGATATAACTGTTTATTCCAACAGCCATCATGATCATTTACAACTTTTAAAAAAAGTGTTTTTGAAGTGCAGGAGGTTTGGAATTTTAGTCAATCCCAAGAAATCTCAATTTGCTTTGGAAGAAGGCAAGCTGTTAGGACATATAGTGTCTGCTGCAGGTGTCCAGATTGACCCAGAAAGAGTCAAAGCAATCCAAGCTTTGACCATTCCCAGATCAAAGAAAGATATACAGTCTTTTCTGGGCAAAATTAATTTTGTCAGGAGGTTTATTCCGATTTTGCAGAGTTGGTAAAGCACGTTACCTCCATGTTGAAGAAAGTAGCAGAGGTAAGATGGACCGAAATAGCAAGAAAATCATTTGATTCCATCAAGGAGGCTATAATGGAAGCTCCCACATTAATAAGTCCTGACTACAGTAAGGAGTTTCATCTGTTTTCATTTGCCTCTGAAGACACCATTGCAGTTGTTCTATTGCAGCAGGATGAAGAAGGTTCAGAACATCCAATAGCATTTTTCAACAAGAATTTGAGGGAGGCTGAACTGAGATATGATATTATGGAAAAACAGGCATATGCTCTTATTAAATCCTTAAAAGCTTTCAGAGTTTATATCCTTCATTCGAAAATAATTGCATATGTGCCTTCCGCTGCAATTAAAGATGTCCTAACTCAACTCGATGCTAATGGAAGGACGGCAAAATGGATTGTTAAAATGATAGAATTTAATATAGAGCTGAAGCCCACCAAGCTGGTCAGAGGGCAGGGTCTTGCCAAGTTATTAGCAGAAGAAAATTACAGGTCTTTGGACATTGATTTCCTGTGCACAATTGCAGAAAATGGTCAAGTAAAAGAAAAGGAAAACACCGCTAAAAAAGAGAGAAAACAGTCAGTGGCCGAGAATATAACTTCATGTGATTGGTATGCTGAAATAACTAATTTCTTGTTGAAGCTAGAAATCCCTTCAGAATTAAGTGCAAGTCAAGCCAAAAGTTTAAAACTTAGAGCAGCAAAGTATTGTATCATGGAAAGTCTGCTCTACTGGAGGGATCCATCTGGGATATTTTTAAGGTGTCTGGACAGAGAACAGTCAAAAGAAGTTATGCAGCAGTTTCATAACATCATGTGTGGAGGGCACCATTATTGGAAGACTACAACCCACAAAATCTTGAGAGATGGATATTATTGGCCCTCCTTATTTTTTGATGTATTTTCATTTGTTAAATCCTGTGACAAGTGCCAAAGATTCGAAGGAAAGCAACAGTTGAAGTCCCTGCCCCTAAAAACCATACATGCAACAGGACCTTTTCAACAATGGGGCTTGGATTTCATTGGAGAAATCAATCCACATTCCAGTGGCCAACACAGGTGGATATTAGTAGCCACCGATTACTTCACTAAGTGGATTGAAGCAATCCCTACAAGGAAGGCTGATCACAATGTGGTCATGAAGTTTTTAACAGAAAAAATGTTCACCAGATTTGGATGTCCACATAAACTAATCACAGATAATGCTGCAGCCTTAAGGGCCAAGGAGTTGGTGGAAATGTGTGATTCAATGGGTATCGAATTAGTTCATTCCACCTCATATTATCCACAAGGAAATGGTCTAGCAGAATCTTCTAACAAAAGCCTGATTAGGATAATTAAAAAGTTGTTAGAAGACAATAAAAAGAATTGGGATTCAAAGCTCAAGTACGCACTGTGGGCTGACAGAGTGACCATCAAGAGATCCATAGGGAGTTCTCCATTCAAAATGGTATATGGCACTGAGGCTGTATTTCCAATTCATCTTATTCTCCTTGTGGCAAAATTCCTTCAAACAGAGTAGGACGAAGATGAAGACATGGCAGGAAGAATCACTGATCTAATAAAGTTGCATCAGGTCAGAGAACAACTAGTTGAAAGGGCTGCAGTGCATCAGAAAAAGATCAAGGAAGCCTTTGACAAAAAGGCAAAAACATATAATTTTCAGATTGGTGACTTGGTCTTAAAATGGGATGCATTAAAGGAGAAGAAAGGCAATCATGGGAAATTTGATGCTTTCTGGATGGGGCCTTTCATCATTTCACAGGTTCAAGGAAACAACACCTTCATACTGAAGAGTATGGGAGGTGAAGCAGTCTTTGATGGCCCAGTTAATGGGCGGTTTTTGAAAATATATGTAGTTTAAGGTCTTTGGCCTTAAAGGTTGTAAATAATTTGTTTTTATCAATTTTTGTACAGGCAAAGTAGACTCCATGCCCAATGGAACACTAGGAATTTTGGCTAATTTGTTTTCAGTTGGGAAGGCATTGGTTTGCAGGTTCTTGAGACCTCACAGGGAGGATCTCATCCCCAGAAGGAGCCAGTGTTAGTTCTGCTATATACTTCTGCTTTTGGAAGGACCAAACATCAGCTTGGCCATGTGTTTATACTCAGAAGGGCAGATCGCAAAAGTCTTCTCTTCTTTTCCCTTTCATGGCCATTTATTCTCATAACCATGCTATTTCCATTTTCTTCCCTTTGCGATGCGATTTGGTCACTATCACACATAAACCCGTTGCACCCCTATGTTTTTGCCGTTGCGATATTGCGATGCGATCAGATCGCATATCGCAAAATGCGTCTGCGCCCTGTTGCTTTTGTTACGCCCAGTGTCTTCTGCTGATTGCGATATTGCGATGCGATCCGATCGCAAATTGAAAATCGCACCCAAATGTTAAGACTTCGCCCTGTCTCCTCCGCCGATGCGATGTTGCGATGTGACCTCAGCGCTATCGCATATCGCACGTCTTACAAATCAAATCTCCACTGTCCATTTATTTAATCTAATGGCTCATGTCCAAGTTGCACCTTTGTGCCTTCTCATTGCCTTCCGCCAGTATATCTTGATCGTCCATCCAATTCATGCGACGACCAGTGTTTCTCCTTGGCCCTTCGTCCATATATGATGCGAATTGCTGTGTTTTTTTTGGCCAACTTTTGGGCGCGCGAAGAAGCAAGTTATGATCCAGCTACCTGTGCATTAAATTCTCAGCTACCGCGGTTAAAGAGTAGCATGGTCAAGGACAAGGAAGTACTGCTTCGAACAGCTGAATTCATTGGGCAGTCAGGGACATTTATTCATAAAACATTCCTCCTGTTCGAAGAGTACAAACAGAGCCATTTCGTTCATTAAAATGTGCAGATTGTGGCAGGGAGCCCATATCTAAATGTAAATGCGGTTGGTGATCCATTAAGACATCTCCACACATAGGTTAGTAGAGATATTTTTGTAAACAAGTTCTATATATACCCAGAGACATGATGTAATCAGTTTGATGGGTGTTAGATGAGTGCTAGTATGTTGTAAGTTTCAACTTTTGGGGACTGTAAATACTGTGAGACCTGCAACATTTGGTCTTCACTTCCAACTAATACAAACTTCTTTTGTTGTCATTTGCTCACTTTTCACTTCTTCTATGTTCTAGGCTGTGCCTGTTTTGCATTAATTCATGTTGCTGTGAATGTTTGGCATCAAAGGGGCTGTCATCCCGCCTCTGTGTTAGAAGCTAGCATGTTTCATTGAATTTGTTTACAGGTTTCTGTTGTTTTAATACTAGAGAGCTGTCATCCTGTCTGTGTATTGGATAATAGATTTACAGACCTTTAAAATTGGTTGCAACCGGCCATCACAAGGTCCTGTGCATCTGCTGGTGTGGTTAGTCTTCTCCATTATCACCTTTCCCTTAAACTGTGAGTAGTTGGTGGTTAAAAGCCTTGTAGTCCGGGGGTGTTCACCCATGTCTGGGGTCAATCATAGTAGGTGTGGTTATCTGGCTTGAGTATGCAGCATTTCTTTCATTCATCCACCATTTATCCAACATTTTGTTGAGTTTGTAAAGTTCCCAAGCATCACTGATATACAACCTGGGTGAGTTTCTTGGGGTGATAACAAGAGCCGCAGGACATAGATCTGTAGGTCAAGACCTAGATCAGGTCTTGAGGGTTGGAAAGAGGGGTTTTTTGGTTAAGTCGAGGACCTAAGAGATGACAGGGAGAAGGAAAAGTGTGTGCGAGGTCTGCTAAGGGCTTGGAACAAAGCAACTGGTAAGAAAAAGGCCGAGGTGTGAAGGGTAGTAAAGGGCTTGTTTAGGAATGCAATGGAGCTCAAGAGGAAAGCCAAGGCCTAAACAATCCAAGAAAAGTCTACTTGCAACTAAAAAGTGGTAGATTTGCAAACGCAGAGGCACAAAATTGAAGGCCAAACAAAGTGGGTGCAATCCAAGAGTGGTAAAGGCGGATGGCAATGAGAACAAGGGCAAGGACAGTGTAATGATCCTGATCATCTTGCAAATATGTAGATATTGTGCTAAGGGTCCTGACCATAGTACATTCATGTACATAATGTAGATATTACCTTGGTCACTTTGCATTTGTATAGTTATTGTAAATATTTTTTTAGTTATCCTCTTATACAAGTTGAAGTTGAATTTTATGGTTATTGTAAATACTTTCTTAGTTATCCTTGTATATGTGTTAAAGATAATAAATAATACTTTGCACGGCCGCCTTGCAATGTTGTAGGAGTAAACCATTACTTGGCATGCATAATTATGTAATTAGTGGAAAATATGATTCCCCTTTAACTTCCAAAATGGGTAGAGGACTTGGGTGTGGATATAAAGACCAAGGGTTCAAGGATTACAAGGTGGGGAGAAGAATCTTGATCCTGAAAATATTCTTAATAACTAATCCAATTCAAGACACAAATTAAGACCTAGAAAAAGAAACAATGGAAATGTTAAACATGGAAAGAGGATTAGGGTATGACACTATTTATCAATGTATATTTCTCTTCATGTGGTGCAAGTCAAGGTTATAAGCCCAATCTTATGTCTATCATTACGATTTGATATAGCGCATATAGTTCAACACCAAGACCTAATAACCCCATATATGCTTGCACGCATTGGTGTTCGTATAGTAGGTGAATATGTACGCAATCAAGGATCCCTCAAACACACTCCTAGATATTTACTGGAATATTAGCACATGGCTGAGGAGATTTTTCTTTAAACCTTGTTGCTTCTAGAACATGCCTTGGGTGGATGGAAAATAGCAAGAAAGGAGAGGCCAAATGGCAGGAAACAGATTGGCCTACAAAATTGAGTAGTAGTGACAGGGCTAATAGGGACAGGGGGACACCTCTAGTTGGTCCAGAGGGGTTGGTTGGGTCATAAATAACTAGGGGGAGTGGTTGGACAATAGAAAAGAAGGGGAGATCAAATCAGGAGGGGACATGGGAAAACACGATGAACCAAAAGAAGCGAACAATGGAAGTGCAATAAGAGAGGAAAAGAAGAAAAAAATAGCAGGAAAAAGAAGGAGAGAAGGTCAGTATTGAATAAGAAACTGAAGAGCGTAATTCAGCGCATTCGTTTCCAAGGAAGGAGAGGCACGAGTTTGGAATCAGGTGGTCGGCATCATGAGAGTAGCAGAGGGGACCTACTTCACTAGAGGTTAGTCACCGTGAACCTGCAGAGAATTATGTGATAGATTCTTATTGTTTTTGTGCCTGGATGCTAGGGTTTATTTTAGCAGACAATGTTGTGTTTGAAACTAGGTTAACTGAGGTATATGTTGTGAATAATTTAGCAGCCAGAGGCTAGTGTGTATTCTAGTAGACTGCTTTGTTTGAAACTGAGTTAACTGAAAAACAGGTGGTGAATAACATGACTTAAGACATCACAGTGATGTCAACCGTTACCACTATTTTATTGCTTGATGTGACTTGGTTATAGGGTATTCATACCTACATACACACTTTGTTAAAACGATTTTTCAATTGTCCTTATTCTTTAGAGGGTGAAAACCCCATAGTTAAGTCCTTTCTGCAACCAGATTGGTAGTAATGCTACTGCTTGACTGTCATTACGATTCAGAGAACAAAGACGTGCAGTCATGTCTATTTGACCTTACTAATTTCCAATGGGCTTGGTGGGAAAACACTTGGGTCAACCTTTATGTCTCATACCATTACACTGTAGACTTAAATTCCTTATTTCTATTGATGGAATTATTGTTTAATTTCTCTGGGGTATTGAATTGACTAAGGGTGGAGATCTTCGTCTTTGGAGTCCCTCATAGCTAAAGGGCGGAGGCCTCTGGTTGCCCTAGGCTAGTTTCCTTGTTGAATGCTCAAAATTAGCACACTCTGGATTCCCAACATTGGGTGGAGTTGCTGGGAAACCTCAGGGTGGAGTGAAATCCCTGGAATCCCTAAAATAAGCGAGGCTGGGGATTTTCACCTCTAGAGTCCCTCATTGGCTGATGGGTGGACGAGAATTACCTTTGGAATCCATGTACAAGCATACAACTGAACATCTATATGCAAGGTGGAGGTGGGACAAATCTTTGGAATACCTGGTCTGGTCATTGGGACAGGTTTCACAAGCTAGGGGGTGGCAGCTGCATTGTTGGCAGTTTGTCAATGATTGAGAGGAAAATTATGAACTTTATCACAATGCCCATTATGAGGTACCTTATTGAGTCAAGTTATTTGAATGATTCACCATATACTAGGGTTACAAGATTGCAGTAATTGCTAAATTGCATGGTAGGAGGTAATCAATGGATTTTGTAGTCATGGATAATGCTGCACCTTTTGGTACTGTTATTAACCCATATGCCAAAGGTACTTCCACAAGCTGTATGGTTTACTCGATCTCTGGGACATTATGGTTCATAGGGAATGTTAACATGATGCAAGGCCTCGGGTCTCCTTAAGATTGAGTCATCGGGTACCACGATTTGGCACTTTGAAAGACCTCATAATGTTAGGGTGGAACATCCCTGGTAGCTTGAAATACAATTCATGAGCTTCATATGAAGAATGCCTAGTGTACCAAGTCATCTAGAGTGACATTGCTCGTCTTATGCACAAATTTGACATATACTATTGACTGTGGATTATTGTAGTTATGTTCCTGGTATTTCCTTGTATAAGCTATGTTAACCTATACTATCACTGTGGCTCATTAAAAATCCGTTTCTGGTGTTTCCTTGTATAAGTTCTACTGTTACTGCTGCTCTCCCTAGAAATTATGCTATACCCGCTTTAAGGACAGTGCAACTGATAGTTTACTCTGTTACTTTGTTCTATCTATGTATGCCTTTCTAAGGACTGTGCAGTGGTTAGTTTTCTCATGCATATGTATACAACAGAGTAGAGAATCCCATACTGAATTAATGGTAGTAGCTATACTCGACTGTTTTACATAGACAACAAGAGAAAATCAAGACTATGCAATTTCTGTAGCCTCAAATTGCATTGTCATCTTGCACAGTCATAACATATTGCCATTCAAGTATGTGTTGTCCCACCATAATATTTTGGTTAATTGCTACGTCTTATTTCATCACGAAGTTTTGTGACAAACTAATGTTACGTAGACTCAATCTGCTGTCATTATGTATTCATGATGGGGCATGCTATCAAGTGTGATAGTTTTTCTCCACCCTGGGCAGGACATCTTTCTTATAAATGGTTGGAAATTATGTGATATATGATTGTAACACTGAGCATAGTATACTGTTACAAAATGTGCTATCATTAATTATTCATGTTGGGGCGAGGTGTCATGTGTAATTATCCATTCCAACACAGGGTATGATGTCACACTGAGCATAGTATACTGTTATGAAATGTGCTATCATTAATTATTCATGTTGGGGAGAGGTGTCGTGTAATTCTCCATTCCAACACAGGGTATGATGTCACACTGAGCATAGTATACTGTTATGAAATGTGCTATCATTAATTATTCATGTTGGGAAGAGGTGTCGTGTAATTCTCCATTCCAACATAGGGTATGATGTAAAATGTGTAGCCTTTGATCTGTTACTGGGCATAATGCATTGTTAGAATAACATGTTGCTATGTGTTCTGTTACTTACGTTGGTTTGCCCACCATGCATTTAGTAATTAATATCTATTACATGTGTTTTAGTAATGTGCATTATGGTTCTATGAGCTACCAAAATTGGTTAATAATCGATTGTTGTATTTGCCTCTATTCCTAACATTTTCATTAAGCTCTCTTGACCTATGCTCTTACTGAATTGCTGCACAATTGTTGAACCTTTCTTCACTAGTACATATATATGCTAGTGAAGAAAAGTTCAATATATTGCAGTTGACAAAGTATACAGGGTTCGTGTTCAATGGCATGCTGCCATGTATAGTGATTAATGATGTCTTGTGCACGTTAACTTACCACAGGGCATGCGATTGCTTTAATTCTAGTTTGCTTTCAACTTGTCCTATCTATATTTTTAACCCATTCCGTAGCAATTGGAGAACATCATTCTCTAACCATAAAATCTGCAAGGTTAAATCTCGAGTTCAAATCTAGTTGCAATGACGTTATTTATATAGTTCATAAGATATGTGATCTGTATGTGACATTATGTATATAGTGCATAAGAAATGTGATCCTTTGAACGAGAAAGATTGCTGGTTAATGATGTTTGAATTGCTGGTCTTTAACATTTCCATAAGAAATGTGATCGTGTGATTGGGAAAGATAGCTGGTTAAGGATGCTTGCATTGCTGGTGTATAACATTTTCATCAGAAGTCAGATTGTTAATGTATTAGATGTAAAGTCTGGCATATTCTCTTCCAATGAGGGGAGTTGGTTGATATTTTAGTCATATCCAACATATGGATGTCAGGAACCAATTTTTGTACAAATAACTTACTCCACCACTGGCACAACCGAGCAAACCAAATTGAGATTGCCACAAGCAAATAGAGGCATCACAACAGATTGAGTAGTTAGAGCCTGAGGATAATGAGGTCATGAAGGACCATTCTAGGATTAAGGTGTATAAGAGCGACCACCATACTGATATAATCACGTATAGGTACACTTGATGACCGGAGAGAAATTCATAACACAAGTTTTAGATTATAGGAAAAGGTTTGCCATACAGCCTTGTCAGACCCAGACAAGGGTTCCAAAGGCCATGCTTAAGGGTTTTACTGCAGTTGCACAAAGCATAAGCACACCAAAAAACAAATTATCCTTCACATAGATCTCAAAGAAGTCCCCATGAAATCATATTAAAAAATGGGTTGCATGCATAATGACCAGATAGGATTGGCATTATATGACAATCCCCTTGTTTTAATAATCCCTCTGTTTAATACATGTAGGTAGAGGGAAATCTGTTAGTATGCAATGCAACTTTCACCTATTCAATACGGTCATCACCATTTGACGTCCAATGCCATTATCTATGGGGCAGGAAGGTACCTGTGGCGCATCATGCTAGCTCATTAGCTCAGTCTCAACAGACTTAGAATGTTTAATACTTCTAATCCTTCAAGGAATGGTGTTACATTACAAGCACCCTAGGGATAAAAGGATACCTACTCGAAGGAGAGGACCAAACCATTTAATACACCTAGCAAAAAAAAAAGGAGGCCAAGGGTGCGTGTGTTACAAGTGGTATCACAACGCCAAGTTTCAACATTGGGCCTCGGGGTAGAAATAATAAACAAATGTATTAATGAATTAAATTGTTCATGTATGTATATGTGTGTTAGTTGGTATTAACAACTAGAAGTCTAGAAGACATTGGTATGATGCACCTCTATCTATATAATTAATAGTCGCATGCCTCTATGTCAACACATCACAAGCACCCATAGGGCAGGGGAATGGACAACAAGATGGTCGAGTACAACTTCGACAGATCCCAACACGGGCTAGAAGAAAAATCCGTCAGATGGGAGAGGTAAGTTGATCAGCATGGAGAAGGAGACTCTCTTGACTAGGTAGGTACCTTGAAGATTCTCAAGAATAAGCTAAGAAGTTACAAAGCCGACAATTAAAGGCTGGTCAAAACCCAAGAAAGACAAGCAAAAGTCATTGCTGCTATCTTACAAAGCCTTTCAGAATTATGGAGGCAAGGACAAATATGGACTGGGGGTCAATACTAGAAATAAACAAAGATGCAGGGGAGCAAAGGAAGAGACAAATGGAGCAGATGGAAGCCAATCCAAGGAGAAACATAGATTGGAAAATGAGGATACAATAAAAGGAGGTACTTTAGTAAGTACCCTTGATCGGGGAATTGGTACACCTGGACAAGATTTTGATTCTCCTCCCACGAAGCATTATCATCATCAAAATAGGATGTGGGCAAACTACATGCTGAAAGAGTTTAAGAAGGCAAAGCCCCCTACCTTTGACAGAGAAATGAAGAAATCTTAAGATGTAGAAGCCTGGTTGCTAGGAATGAGGAAATTCTTCAAGATTCACAATTATTCCGATAACATGAAGGTTAGGGTGGCCAAGTTCAACTTGAAGGGAAAAGCAGATATATGGTGGGAAGGCGTGAAAAATATACAGGAAGAAGATCTTACATGGTCTGAATTTGAGGAGTTGTTTCAGAAAAAGTACCCATTAGAGAGGTATTTCAATAACAAAGCAAAATGATTCTATGAGCTTGGGATCGGACAAATGTTGGATGATGAATGTGTCACTAAATTTCTAGAGTTGTTGTGATATGTACCCTACTTGAATGATGAGAAAGAAAAAGTCCAAATTTTTATCAGTGGACTACCATAGTCTTTCAAGGATAACATTGAATTTGATGAACCTCAGACATTAGAGGATGCCATTGGAAAATTGAAGCATCACTATGAGCAGTCAAGATGCAAGCCAGAATTTAAGGGTGGTTGGAGGCTAGAAAATAACAAGAAGAACAAAGAAAGATGGCATAAGAGAGGAAGGAAAATGCAAACCACAGGTAAAAAGGAAAGTGCAACCTCAACCAATACAGACCGACTTCAACCAAAGTTCAAACTAACTGAAAAAGGGCATGTGCATCAACCCATAGGAGGAAAAAATAGATCGGATGATAAGAATCCATTGCAATCTTTGACATATGGAGGAAATCATCGTAAGATAGATTGCCTGCAACAAAAGATTTCTAGGCCACAAATCTACATCATACAAGAAGCTTGCACTGTGGGGGATGTAGCCCAGAGTGTATCCAGGATATATGTCGTTGTGGACAACAGGTAGGTTGACCATCATGCCTCTATCATTGAAATGGAAGGTACAATTTGGAATCAAACTGTCTATATTCTAATTGACCCTGGGTCCAATTACAATTATATTAGATTTGACCTTGTAGATCACTGCCAGCTAGCCAAAGAAACCCATGCGGAAGCGTGGCTGGTCCAGCTAACCACAACGATAAAGAGAAGAGAGCCAATGGGTGAAATCGTGTGCATTTGAACTAACAACATGGCAATTGTAACCAACCTTAATCTTCTTCCCCTGGGTGCATATAGTATGCTATTGGGTGTGGATTGGTTGTATGCCCATCAGACAAAAGTAAATTGTTATGAGAAGGCTATTGAATGCCTAGATCAGGCTAGAGAACAAAGGATGCTACAAGGAAAAAGAAAACCTACCTTTGTGAGAATTATCACAACTATGCAAGCTAAGTGTAGCCACAGAAAGGGGTGTACCCTATTTGCCGTACACCTCCAGAAACGCAGAAGCTAATAACAATGCAGGAAAAGAAGACAACAAGGTCCTGGATAGATATATTGTTCTACAGCAATATTGAGATGCATTCCCTCCAGACATCCCTGGTCTATCCCCTCATAGGGAGGTATAATTTTCTATCGAGTTGATGCCATGAGAAACACTAACATAGGATGAGTACTCCTGAGTTGGTAGAACTCAAATTACAATTAAAGGAGATGCTTGATAACCCGCTACATTGGGCCAAGTGTGTCTCCATGGGGAGCACTAATATTATTTGTAAAGAAAAAAGATGGCACACTTAGATTACGCATTGATTACAGGCAATTAAATAAGGTGATTGTTACCCAACACCTATGGGTGACCTCTATAGGAGAAAATTTCTCCTAGATTTGTCTTCAGCCGACAGCCAACAACCCCTTGCAGCCACCGGATTGCTCGATATGCCACCATTATTTGACACCTGAGCCAACCATTATGTGCCCTCGCCCATTTGTTATGATCGTATGTTTGAAGGTGGGCTTTCCAACCCTGAAGGTATGACTTTTCATTACGTAATTGGGTGTTTATGCTTACTTTTCTTGGGCACACTTGGACATGGATTAGTGGGGGGATTCAACGGAAAGAATGGGCTTGGACTGTACTCTCGTTCCCTTGTCCCAACTCGGTGGTTAGTCTTGTATCCTAGTCACGTGGGGTCTCCTCTATTGGCTACTAGCTTTAGGAGTGGCTCTACATGAGAAGCCCTAATTTTGGTTGCGTGGTCCTGCTTCCCAACACCATATATCTTTCATTCCTGTCGTTCATTATAACCCCTTTTCACACTTTTCCCATTCGGGTCCACATTTGTCCATTAGGTCCACAAAGAGTTAGCCTCCTTCTCCCTTTGTCCACACTTTGGGTTGGGGCTGAAACAATGCCCCAAAGGTTGATGCAACTAAAAGATAGTTAAAGCATAATTTGGCCACTTTCAACAAGAAATGTACCATAAAATGCAAAATATGGCCAAGACATAAAAAATTTAGCATGTGGGCAAAAGCTAAACACGAGCTCTACCCGCTATCATTATGGCCATCACCCTGGTTCCTAGGGTCCTTATGAGTGCCCCCTGTATCATTAATGAATCCATGATTGTCCCAATCCCTGGTGGGTGATGATTTGCTCGACCTTAAGGGAGTAATTGCTGCTTAATCATACACATCATGCTCTCATCCCCTAGAGCCCCAAGTAGTAAAAGAAAGAACAATCAATAAAAGGCAAAAGGCATATGAAGAAGAGTGGAAAATCAAAGGCCCAGGTAATCATGTCCCACGATTGTTCCTTCCTACATCCATATACCCAATGTGCAGGCTCCCTTGATCATCGCTACCCTTGTACCATGGCATGTGGCTTGGAGCCTTCCCTTTGCCCCCACTCCGTTCCATCATTATTTCACATGACCCTTGTCATTTGATGGATGTACCATGGACTTGTCACTCCCTTAAAGGTTGAAACCACCTAATAGGGTCCTTTATTAACCTCTCTTATCAAGCTTGGTAACACCTGTACTTTCTAAAGCCCATTTGGAAGGGCATGCCACTATGAAGTGTCCATTTTTTCCCTTGATTAGCAAGCTTATTTATTCAATTGCACTAATGGATTGTTGTACTAGAAGGTGAGGAGACACATTAGATCTTATACAGGATTGCAGGTGGGTCTCCATTTTGAACTTGGTCTCCCTATATGGGGTCCAAGCCCTCTAGAGGTCATAATGGCACTTATAAGGTGAGCATTGAGAGCCATTAGCCTCCACCACAACAGAGCATTGATTGCCACACCATGGGCTTCTTCAACATCACACATTGCTTGTTTGTAACCCAACCATACAAAGATGATGATGCACTTAGACCACGTTGCTCAGCCGACCACACACTTGCACCAACACTTGGCTGTTGATCTAGGGCCCAAATGGAGTTTTGCCTCATTTGGAGAGACACGGGAGGGCATGCATCACCTTCTATCCCTCACTGATGGAGCATCGAATTGTATTGAGCCATTGGAGACCCATGAGACCATTGATTGTGCCCCACAACCACTTGGGAGCACCACATGTTGTTTTGATTGGAAATCAAGGGGCCACCCCCTTGATCATCATTTTGGAGCCCTCCTCTTCATCATGGCACTAAGAGGACTCATTCTAGCCTTCCAATGACCCTCTTGACCATTATTATATCATTTTGACTAACTTTGGATGGCTTTTTTTTCACTTATTAAGCTATTTGGTGTGCTTCTCACCAAAAGAAATGTTATTTGCACATTAAAATATTATTTGGGGCCTAGTTAGGCTAATTCAAACTTGTGAAGGCTCATATAAATAAAGGAGAGCCTCATTTGTATTGGATCATCATTAGTTGACTTGGATTAGCTCTCTTAAAGAGAATTTCAAACTTTTTCTTGGTTGTCTATTGGAGTTCAATTGATGCTATTCAATATCTTTGGAGCTGGAATTTTCGTTCTCTTGGAGCCATCTTCTTGATTATGGATTTGGATGTATCTCTTGTTGTCTTGTAAGTAATCTTGTGAAAGATTTGCATAAAATGTCTAATGTGTGGAAATTTTGTATCTAGCTCTTTCTTTTGTGCCTTAATTATTGAATATCATTGTAAAGGATTGTTAGATTGCAAATTATAACAAGTAGATGAATATTCCTAGTGGATTAGAACTTGTTTTCTTTCCATGAAAGTCCATAAAGATTGGGTGGGTAAATGCTAGAGAGTGCTTGCTAGGGCATCATTTTCTAGCCTCCTTGAAGAAGATTTTGGCTAGATTTCGAATCACATAGACTCCATAGCCCAAGGTCAAGGCATTGGTTCGAGAAATCTTGGCAATCACCCTCGTTTTCTTTTTCTTCTTCTCCTTTTTCTAAATTTTGCCCCTAACCTTGTATGGCTAGCTAGGGCTTGATGCGAGTTGCTTTGGAAGGGTGACTTTGGAAAACCGTATGAATAGACAACTGCATTGTTGTTTCCCCTCTTGATTCTTCAAATTTGAGCCTATTTCCATAGTTGGATTTGGAGAGAATCAAGCCCTAGTCGTATATCTAAAAATTATCTTGAACATCTTGGTTAGTGGTCTCATTTGAGGGTTTTGCACATAGTGTTCGGTGGAATAAATCATTCTAAATCCTTTCTCTACTCACCTTGACCTAGTGAGCTCCTTGGAGGTCCTCATCCCGCGATTATCCATAAACCTTAGGTCTTGTGTGGACCCAACCTAGGTCTCTCAAATTAGGAAACACATTTCCCAAAACAATTCCTTATTTCTATG
>APFE031068143.1:0-19525 GCA_000404065.3 Pinus taeda | reverse complement strand
TTTTTCATATCGAGACAATCTTTGTCACAATGCAATGTTGGACCATGGTTGACCATGGATGTTTTTCATATCAAGACAGTCTTTGTCACAATGCGACATTCGACCATGATTGACCATGGTTGACCACGTTGGATTCTATAAAACATGGTTGACCATGATCAACCATGGTTGACCATGATTGCGCATGATTGTCCATGATTTTCACATGGAGAGAATTTTTGTCACAATGCAACATTTGACTATGGTTGATCATGGTTGATCATGGTTGATCATAGTTAACCATGGTTGACTATTATTGACCATGATTGACCATGATTGATATAATAAACTGAAGGGAATAATAAACCCAAGGGATTAATACTAAAACCCCAAGATATTATGAAATCAAATGAAAAATAATAAACTCAATGGGACTAATATTATAAACCCAAGGTATATAAACCCTAAGATAAATATTATAAACACTAAAATAAGCATGGTTGACAATGTTTGGTTTTCATATTGACACAATTCTTGTCACAATGTGACATTTGATGATGGTTTACCATGGTTGGCTATGATTAATGATAATTGACCTTGATTGATACTAGAAACCTAAGAGAATAATAAACCCAAGCGATCGATATTATAAACCAAAGAGAATAATAAACCTAAGGGAATAATGCCAAAACCCGAAGGGACTAATATTATAAACCCAAGGTACATAAACCCTAAGATAAATATTATAAACACTAAAATAAACATGGTTGACCATGGTTGATTTTTATATTAAGATAATCCTTGTCACAATGCGACATTAGACCATGGTTGACCATGGTTGGCTATGATTAATTATGGTTGACCATGATCAACCATGGTTAACCATGCTTGACCATGATTGTCCATGATTTTCACATGGAGACAAATTTTGTCACAATGCTGCAATTGACCATGGTTAACCATGGTTGACTATGATTGACCATGATTGACCATGATTGACCATGATTGATATTATAAACCCAAGGATAATAAACTCAAGGGATTGATATTATAAACCGAAGGGATTAATACTAAAACCCCAAGTGATTATGAAACCAAGAGAATAATATTAAATTCAATTAAGTTTATTAATGCGACATAAGTTTATTAATGAATCTATGGATGTTATATTGAGGCCCTTGATTTAACTTAATTAATATGTTTTGATAATTGTTGTCTATCCAATGGTTAATTATAATGTTGCAAATAAATTTTATAATTTTTCGTTATTACTTTGAAGTTATTTAAAATGCATAATATATTGCGAAATTATTTATTAATATATGCTATAATGTAATGAGATTTTTTAATATCTTATAACTAAACTTAGAAAAAGAAATAGATTGATGTACTATTTCGGGTATAAAACATACATGTTCTCCATTAATATTTTATCTATTCATATTTTTTTCATAAAAAAGCAAGTGAACTTAATTTTTTATTCCTAAGGATGATTTTTTTTTTTGGAGAAATTGTCATTAACATTTTATTAAAAAGATATACTTTTATATTTCAAGTATTATAAAATATTTTATTTATAACTATCTTAAAATATAAATTTAATTCAACACTTGAATGGTATAAATTAAATAATAATTATCTTATAGTTATTTGAAAATATACACCATATTTAAATTTATTATTTATATCAAATTAAAAAAAATAATTAAGATTTTACAATATATTTACGCTGTAAGGCGTTCCCTCTGAAATGAACTCCCCTTATTGTCTATCTGTCACCCTTAAATACCGTTATATTATATGTTAGATTATTAAGAAAGGTTGAACCGTTGGATCACAAAAAAGTAGTTACACATTGTTGCAGGTAGTTACGTATTTAGGTATTCGATTCGCATAGGTAAAGACTTGTATGCAAACTAAGGCAACCAGCTCTTCAATCCGGTTGTTGAGAAGGGAAAACTGAAGGAAGAGGAAGCAAAAACTATTTTCGGCAGTTGATTAGTGTGGTCGATTTCTGCCATAACCAGGGTTCATATCACTGGAAGTCGGAGAACCAGTTTTTAGATGAAAATGGCGATATGAAGGTCACTGACCTTAGCCTCAGTGTGCTTATAGAACTCTTCTCCATCGATCCCAGGACTTTGATGGCTTCCACTTCACAGTCTCACTCTCCTTCTTCAAGCCATTAATTCCTCAGATCATTGGATATTAACTACTTTCGCAGAAATATCGGACACTCCCATTTTGGTGAGGTTAATATCCCAGTGCAGGAATTGGTATTATTGGTGTGATTTTTATTTTTTCTTCTTCTGATATGATATGCATTTCCCTTAGTAGTTGAATCAAATCTGTTTTAAAAATTTGCTGACCAGGATCCTCTGTCATATAAATTGTGTAACAGTAGTCACGATGATGAGCATGGCATTAATGCATGGAGGAAACGCATCTGTGGTGAATCTGGGGCCTTCGCTCTGCAAGGTTAATTCTGCCCTTAATCCCATTAGGAGGACTCCAAAGCAGCAGCAGAAGATGGTCAACAATGCCCGTTTTACAACCCCTCCTACCTCTCTCAGGTTTTTAAGTTTCTCTCATATAAAACTCACTTATTCATGCTTTCTTGTTTTTTCCTTAAGATTCTTCCATGTTGGGCTACTTGAACAAATTGAATTCATTTTGAGCTGCTTGAATTGAAATGATGAGTGGGCAATGTGGAATTAAGAAGCAATGGGGGGTTTTATTGACAGATCCACTTCCTCGTCCTTCATGAACTCGGGTTTGTTGAGATCGGAAGCGGACAAGTTCATTCACAATATACCAAGAAGCAGTTGTGGCAGTGCGCTCTCCATTGAATGCTCAGTTGCACTCTTAATCGAAGCTTTGCGTTGGCTGTTCGGCGTTGGAGCTGTGTGAGTATGATTCCATTCAAGTTGTGTTGTATTGTAGTTGCATAAATCTTTTTGATCCACATTGGTTGTGAGGGTTGGTCACACATTGGTTGTGAGGATTGATCAGATATAGTTTAAAGTTTAGTTATAATGAAGTGGTGTTTCTTACTAACATAATGATATGGATAACATAGTGGTATTGTCAATGAAGTGGTGTCTCCTACTAACTTAATGGTTGATTGGTTAAGTGAATATGATTGCTTTCTTGGTCATCTTTCTTTTTGTGCAGAATTTGTGTAAAACAATGATTAGATAAGCCTTTCTTAGAGCATCCTGGATTGGTTTTACAGCTATACAATACCCTCTCTAAAGATCAGCTCAAAACTCTGCCAAGGATAAATTTTTTAATGACAATCTCTCTTAGAGCATCTCAGATTGGTTTTCTAGCTATACAATCCCCCCCCTCTCTAAAGATCAGCTCAAAACTCTGCTAAGGATAACTTTGTTAAGGACAATCTCTCTCAAGTTCAAAACTCTGCTAAGGATAACTTTGTTAAGGACAATCTCTCTCAAGCCTACTATTGAGACAAGGGGCTCCTTCAGAATGCCAACTAATTTGGGATAGGCAACCTCAATTTACTAGATTTTTCTACTACAACAATCTGATGAGCTTTTTAGCTTTTTCTTTCTGGATATTTCCAATTGTCAATATATTCCTCTCAGAAAATGGAATACCTCAAAGGCTCTCTTGGGGTTCATAATTTAATTTTTATTTCAGCTTTAGATATTTATACACAAATGTCTCAAGTTTTATTTGCTTTTGCTTTTGCCCGTTTTCAAAGGTCAGTACTCTAAAAAAGGCATTAGGCTTTTTTGAGTCATAATTCAACGTTTATTTTTGGGACTCAAGTAGTTGTTGAGGAAAAAAATGATTCAATTATGGTGTTGCAGGGTTTTGATGTTATCAAAGCACACAACCATCAACAAATATTTCCTTGTTCCACTATTGGCCCTAGAGGCACCTGGAGATGTCATTTCTTGGATCAGGTGACCAGGTTCTTCCCAGTTGCAAAATTAGACAAATTCCAGTGAAGTGAACTGAGAGTTTAAACTTCACCCCACATTTGGATTTGTTTGTCTACATTATTACAGAGGTGATTATGGTTTGTGGACTGCCATTTTGGTCTTCCTTCTTAGACTATTTTACTACATTCCTGGTGAGTCACAAGAACTCAAATGCCATCCTATTTTACTTACTTGGTCATTCTTTCCTGCACAATATATTGAGTTGAATTGCATGACAGAACTGTAGTGTTTGAAAAACTTAATTTGTTGGGAACAGGGGAATTGGAACTGCCATTTTTATTTGTGTTACTGATGATTATTGCTCCTTATCAAGCCATGAACCTGAGGCAAGTTGTTGTTTTCCTTAACAAATGATTGAATTGGTGTTTGGAAATGTGGATGGTAGTTTATGGGATGTTATTGATTTGCAAAGGAAGCCAAGCTGGAATGGTCATTTCCATAGCGGCTTCTGCATACTTGATCTATCAACACGTCACCAGGACAGGGGATATTAAAAAGGATTTTGATCAGGGAGTTGTTGCCCCCACCATTGTTGCTGCGTGCCTTATCTATGTGCCATTCATATTCCTCGTTAAAGGGTATATATTTTAATTTAACCAGGTGTCAGGCCTAAACAGTGCCATATTTGTAAAGCCATCTTGACTCCCTACTTAAAACTTTCAAATTATTATTGTGGAAAATAGTACATGTAAGGTGGTGTGTAATAAATATCTAGTATATAAATAAGTCCAACAAGCTACATGATTGACTCCTTGGGAGCCTTGTATTCTTGGCAAATCATGTCAATTTGGATTGCATGAGAGATTGGTTGAGAAATCTAGATAAGCTCTTTCTAGATATGTTTGAACTTCCTTTGTCCTTTGCAAGGGTAGCTGGTTGGCTGACTTGTTGAAAGCAATATTTTCGTCCATGGAGACAAAAACTGTATGAATAATATTTTAAAGAACACAAGGTTTTTTTCAGTGGTCAAACCATGCCTTTTATTCAAAGTTGCAGATACCATACATGCATTGATATTCCTCTGCTTTTAAAAAATAAAGGATCTTCTATATTATGAGAGTATACTGAATTGAAGGATTTTAAAATTTAGGTTAAATAATTTATTTCTTTGCCTTTTATGCATGCGAGGCATGATCACACAAAGTTATCCATTATTCACTGTTCTAAAATATTGTGGAGCTCCTGTGCACAATATTTATTTTCAATTTTTTGATATTTCCTATCTGTTTTCTGTCAATTTTTTTATGTCGCTTAATCTGGCATCCTTTCTATTTTGATGCCAAATTTTTTACTGGATACAGAATCTACTTTCATTCTGCTAATTTTGATATTTTCAATACATTATTTGATCCGATTACAACACATTCTGATTTCAATCCATTATATGATATTGTTGCTCTAGTACACCTTTTGTCTTCTTAAAAAAAGATAATACCACAAATTATATAACTCACAATAAGTCGAGATATGCAGGCCGTTTTAGGCAATATCCCATTTTGGTTTCTGAGCCTTCTGTTTTCTTAAAACAAGATAATACCACGGATTATATAACTCACAATTGTCAAGATATGCAGGTTGTTTTAGGCAATATCCCATTTTTGTTTCTAAGCCTCTGTGACTTCAATTCTAAATGATTTTCCATATAAAAGAAGTAATTTTTTCTTTCTTTATTGAGAAATAACATATACTAAGTTTATATATAATATTATGGTGACGTTAAATATTGAATTAGTATAAAGATAATATGTTTATGATATAAGGATCTATTTTCTTATAGTAATTGGATTATTATTAGTTTTTACTAAGGTAGGACTTTACAATATAAAAAGCTTATTGACTTATTGAACAATGTAATTATGTAATGTTTAATTTTGAAAAAAAAATATATATTAGTTTATAAAATAGGATTCAGTTACTTTTTTTGTTTAGTGATCTATTGACAATGTAATTATAAAATTTAACTTTGAAAAACACATATTTATATTTCAATATTATTAAAAATAATAATAATTTTTAAACATTTAATTGGACCATAATTTAAAGGTCTTATTGCAGCATTTTCACAATGAATGTCATGTGATAACTACCTCATATTTTTGTGATGTCATGATTTTTACGCCGTAAGGCGTTCCCCCTGAAATGAACTCCCCTTATTGTCTATCTGTCACCCTTAAATACCGTTAGATTATATGTTAGACGATTAAGAAAGGTTGAATCGTTGGATCACAAAAAAGTAGTTACACATTGTTGCAGGTAGTTAGGTATTCAGGTATTCAATTCGCATAGGTAAAGACCTATCTGCGAATTGAGGCAACCAGCTCTTCAATCTGGTTGTTGAGAAGGGAAAACTGAAGGAAGAGGAAGAAAAAACTATTTTCAGCAGTTGATTAGCACGGTTGATTTCTACCATAGCCAGGGTTCATATCACTAGAAGTCGAAGAACCAGTTTTTAGACGAAAATGGCGATATGAAGGTCATCGACCTTAGCCTCAGTGCGCTGTGGATCAGTTCATACCGGACGACCTTCTCCACACGGCGTGCGACGCACTATCATACGTTTAACCGCAGGTGATTACCCAGAAGGGATACGACGCAGCCAAGGCCAACATCTGGCCCTGCAAAGTTCGTGCTCCTAGCGGGCTACCTGCCTTTCCAGATGTGAATCTGATAGTGATGTATAAGAAGATCTGAAGGGGGATTTCAAATCTCTGACCTGGTTTTCCTTTGAAGTCCAACGTTTGGTTATTTGGCTGCTAGACCCTAACCCTATGCGTAGATCTGAAACATTACACTTCAGAACCTTCTACAATCTTTAGACATGCCCAATTTTGTTAGATAGATATGTCATAACAACTGTTTCATGAATCAAGGTAAGTTTGCTAGATAGATATTTCATAACAATTGTTTCATGAATCAAGGTAAGCTTTCTCTTAAGAGAGTGTTTTTAATTTACTTCAGTTTTGATAGTGGATATTTGAGTTGGGCTATATGGATATAATTAGAGCTATTTAATCCTGCTCATTGTTTGGTGAATTTGAGATTCAAAGTTTGTCTACCAAATGTTTTATAGCAAATTGACAACATTGGCTAGCTTGCTGCTTGAATCTGCATCAGCTCTTGAAACGTCACCACTTATGGATTACCAGTGAAGAATAGTAGCATATATATGGTTAGATATTTTATTTTTCTTACTTATATTATTACTAGTCTTGATGGTGTTGTTTTGGTTGTGGCGAATTTTAAGAAGAATTGATCACGCTCCTTTGGAAGTGCCAGCCCTTGATGCTCAGTTGTGATGTAAAATATAGGAAGATAGAAACCTTTGCATTGTTGTATTGATAATATGTTTTTTTTATTGACCTTTGGGACTTGGAAAAACTTGTTTCCTTCACTGGTAAGAATATTAGAAGGATAATCTATGGCAAAAAGTGCATGGGACATTGTTTACACAAAATATTTTGCTTATACTACCCTTCACTCTGTTTTTTGCTATCTCTAAAGGCGTTTATCTATCATTTGTATTGAATAAGGTACCACAGGGAGGTGTTGAAGCCCTGAAATTCAGGTCAGCAACAAGGGGGATACCCGCCTGGTCCGGACCTTGGTTGGCAACTCCTTTACCGTTTGGTATAGCGGGTCCGACTGGGGATATGGGACCAGTTTCCCAATTTGAGTGTGTGTGTGTGTAGAATATGATATCTCTGATCTAACAGTTCCTAATTAAGATGATCTAATTCTAATTCTAACCTAATGATATGCAATTGTATTCTAATAAAACAGAAATATCTAAGTCTAAACTAACCCGGGGTGTAATCTTTCTTTCGTGCGATCTGAAATGATTTAAAATAACAATTGGTAATAAAGATCATTCAATTGTTATAAGAAAGGAATTCAATATAGATAAACCACTTCACATAAAAATTTAGGTGAAACAGTTGTGAAAAACATATCACACAGTGAGCTACTCATATATTAAGCACAAATAAATAGCTATCACCGTACAAAAGTGCCAAATGATAAATCAAGCATTCAAACATTAACATATAAATAACTGAATTTGAATATCACTTTAACATAGGAAATAGAAACAGTTAAGAGATAGAAGTACCATTTATAACTAGTTCTACTCATGAGCTTCAAGCGATAACGATTTATCTCTTCTCAATCCAACATCAACTAAGAATATAGAAGTGCAACATCAATAGCAGATATCAGATGCAAAAATCAATAAATCCTGTTCCGTTCATTCACCAAAACCTCCTCGAAGGGTGCAAAAGTGCATGTTCTGAGGACAAGTTTTTGATAAATTTCTAGACCCCTCTCTAAATGCATGAGAAGGGTTTAAATACTAATAACTACGTCTAAAATTAACTTGATTACAAAATTAAGGATACGGTTTAAATGACCATCCTTTTTTTAGGCAAAAATAAAGTAAAATTATTTCAAAAATTAAATCTAAAACTTAAAGTCTAACTATTTATGTATTCGCTCCTTAATATCGCAAGCATTCAGCATTTGTTGGAGAAAAGTTGGTTGGCCGACTTCAACCTTTAATTTTCTTATGAAAACAGAATCTGCTAGAGCTGGTGCCATTTTTTCGGCAGAATTGATGATGGTTTTGAGAGTCATACACTGGCTATAAGGTTTTACTAAATAAGCCCAATAAGGTTCCAAATTCAACTTAGTTAATCTTCTAATCGATTCTGCCCTTTCTTGAGCCCTTCGTCTCCAGTCTGATTGTAGCTGTTTTACTTTTGGTAGATATCCTGGAGTGGTTTCGGAGACTAAATTTGCTTTATGCAAATTCTCATCTATGCAATCGATAAGGCTATTTGCCGCTGTAGCTGCTTCTTCCGCTGCTTGCTCAGCCTCCCTGATCTGTGTATCCCATTTATCGAAGAGCATTTCTTTATGTTTGTCATTTATTATTGGTGCGCCTGCTCTTTTTCCCTCCTCTGTTTCCTGCCAAGCCAAATATTCAGTAACTCGTTTATCAACTAAATCATAATCATGTCATAAATCTACGACTTGATTAGTGATTGTATCACTTATTTTGCAATACGAGTTCCATTGCAATATTTTTTGGCTTAGTGCTTCTTGTTGTTGAAGCAATTTCTCATTCAGGGAAATGGATTTCGTGATGAATTCTGTGAGCTTGGGATCATCCTTGTGTGTTTCCTGTATATCGTGTAATTGCTTGTCTTTCTCTACCAAACTGTTCTGATAGCCTATCTGCATCTGCTGGAATTCCTGTTGTAGTCTTTCAAGATGTCTCTGTGCTTCGTTATTAGCATTGGCTTGTTGCAGCTGTTGCTGCAAAACTTGTATTAGGTACTATTTTTCTTTTAGCAATTGTTGTACTTCATATGATTTATCAATAGTTCCAGAGGCATAAGCTCCTGCAATTTGGGATAATTTGGTGAGATTCTCAGTTGGATCAGTAGTAGGATCTCGCCAAAGGACATCCAATTTCTCTGCATCATGAGATATCACGTTTTCCAATTTCCTCTTCTTCCTTTGTCTTCTTACTACTGCCTTATGTTGCGGACTGTAAAATACATCAAGAGGAGGAATTTCATCTATCTTGAGTACAAGTTCAGAAGATGGGGTAATAGGGATGTGTTCCATGTCCGAGATATCGTCGATTGTTTTTGTGACCCTTTCTTCTGTTGCCTGTACATTACCTTCAGGTGTCTTTACGCTTTGGCCTTCAAGGGTGATCATATCATTGAAGTTTTGCCATTCTTTGTCTAGCTCTATTCTATCTGATGGTGGCTGACCGATAAGAATGGGAGGATCTTCTTGTGGAGAAGTTAACACCTGTTGTTGTTCAATCTCTTTTGATTGGGCAGTATCCCTTACTAACCCTTCGCTTTTGCCATGGTCACTTTCAGATTTTTTAGAGTGTTCCATTATTTCTTTCTCAGATTTGGATTTGGATTTACCTGTATCAGAACTTTCACTGAGGCTAATGCTTGGAGTCAGTTCCCTTGCGGGTTCTAGGCTTAGCTTTTCTAAAGGGATATTGTCTAGTCTTCTTTCCCTGTATGTCTTGAATCTCTGAAAATCTGTTGGAGAAAAACACATTTGAGCCGTATTTAGAATTTCTTCAATCGTGATTTTTTGTTGAAACACATCATCAAAAGGATCCACTTCTTTGATGAACACTTTTATTTTAACTGTGATAGTGAAATTCTTAGCTACATCGTGAGGGTCAAACGGTCTTACTGTGAATTTGAATAATTGCAGACAGGTTATATTGTTCACTTCTTTGAAAGCGTGGCCTATAACAAACAATGAGAAGGCCCCACAGGCTACAGGAAATTGTGGCCATATAGCTTTCTTCTTATCCTTTAAATCCTTAGTCAAACCTCCCTCTCCGCAGGTTTGATAAGAAGTTTCTCTTGCCAAGAGTTTATAGGGAACATACAAAGGTAAGATGTGAGGGGAAGCGATACTTCCAAAGACTCTAACATATGTAAACAATTCCTTTCCAAACCATTTTGCGACTGTTTGTATGTCTGCTTCTGCTTCTGGAGAGCATCTTGGAGCATATTTGTCGTACAATATCTTGTAGAGGGGTAACATGACTCCATGACAAATTTTGTAGAAAAATGGGGGGAATTTAGAATCCCACAACTCTTTATGATAAACATGAATGGGTAGAGGGTCTTGAGTTGTCCATTTCCATCCCATTATAGGAAACTTTGAAGCATAGCAAATTGCATCCATCACATATGCCAATAAATAAAATGGGGGATAAATTCTTTGGGAAGCAGTTCTTTTAGATCAGTAATTTACATTGGCAGTAGCTAAGTTATCTAACAGTATTCTAGACCAATCCAAAATAATAGAATTAACGGCAACATCCAATAATGGTAGCCAATCGGATGAAAATTTGTTAATATCTAGCCTCCCGTAAAGCCTACAGATCATAGCAGCAGCAAAGAAATATGGGGAAGTGAGGGAACCAGTACTATACATACCATGTTTATCCTTTTTCAGTGGTTCATCCCTTCATGACCAGTCTTTAGTGGATTCTGCCAGGTCTTCATTTTCTTTGGCAAACTTCTGCATGAACTGTTTGTTGTAAATCACCCGAGGTTCTGGAAAATGATACATAAGTTTCAAATCTTGTTGAGCAAATGGGCCGATAAGTCCTTGGCCCTGAGTTTAAAATTGTCTATTCTTAATATCGGCGCTATGCAACACCCACTTAATCATGTCTGTGTAGGGGAGAATTTTGGGTCTTGCTGTTATCCAGTGCAGGAATGAACAAGCTAAGTCTGCAACTGATGCTTCAAACGAGTTTGATGAGTCCGCAGTAGCCATAAATCCCATTACCTTAGGATCTTCTTCTTCGAGTAGATTATACATGCCTTCCCAGGTGGAAATACCCTCTTCTCTGTTGCATGCGGTGTCTGTGTAAAAGGGTGCCATTTCTTTATCTTCAGACATTGGAGCCTTATCTTTCTTCCCCATAGCTTCATGTTTGCTGCTTTGTATAGCTTTTCGTTCTTCGTTCCTGCAGTTTACAAGTGAGGTGAAAGTAATGATAAGAATAGTGACAGGAAAGCTTTAAATGTTGAAGAAATGCAAAAAGTATACCACCTTACGTGAACTGGCTCTTCGATAAACACGAAACAATATTTCATTAACAACTGGAACTACCTTATTAATGAGCATTAAAGCGCATAACGAGTTCGTCTTATGGAAAAAGATTTTTCCTTGAATACTGAGCCCGAAAAATTTGCGATGAAGCGGTTTTGTGATCTGCTTTGCAATATCGTAGATCGCTGCATCGCATAATTGCAAGATCGCATTAGCGCTTTATTGCAATTTCACAGTATTGCATGGTCGCAACATCGCATAATCGCAATATAGTATGGTCACAATATTGCATGGTCTCAACATCGCATAATGATAATATATGCATGTTTTGTGTTAATCAGTTTCTTGCGAGGCGCGATTTTGCGATATGTGCTATCATACATCGGCATTTTCTTGCGGTTTTTATTATAAGTGATCTTCTAAGAACTGCGATGCGATATATGTTTATCCTTACGCAGTTTCACATCGCATTCTCGTGATTTTAGAGTTTAGCTTGTAAGTAGGCATGCTGTTATCTTTTCTACGATGCGCTATCCTTTAAGGAGTGACTTTGTCTTCCCTCATCACAAAACTTAAGTTTTTAAGATTTCGAAAAGGTCTTTTCTTAAGTTTACGATGGTAAGTTTTATTGAAAAGGAAATACAATCACTAAGTGATGTTTTGAATTTTTTTATTAAGGGTCCCCATTTATTTAGTATTAGTCACAACACTAAATAAAAATGGGGGTTGTTGGTGGCCACAACATGAGGTTGGTGTCCCTTCCTAATTGCAGCAATTTTTCTGACCATAATGTTTTCTTGGAACTATGGAAGGCAGAAAAGTATAAATATTTAGCACGGAGAAAACTTAGCATAGAAGGTTTGAATGGATTGCTTGCCAGGGTGAATTCACATGTACCAGGAACTTGTTTCTTCTGCAGTGACCTTATTTCCGGATTACCACCAATTATTGAGAATTATGTAAAGAATGTGGGGTCTCTACATGAAGTTCTTGTCATTGTCACCATAAGAAGGGTTCCAGTCAAGACAGTGCTTTTGTCAGAGAAATTTATGGTTGGAAAACTAGAGCCAAAGGGTGTATATAAATGCATAGCCCAATATGAGTACCAGTCTATGTTCCCACCAACATGCAATGTTGCATCTCCATCGCTCTAGAATAGAAACTTGACGATATTCCCACCAACACGCAATGCTGCATCTCCATCACTCTAGAATAGAAACTTGACATCTAGAATTGCAGAAAAATGATATCAACTGGAAGGCCTAGCTGCAAAGCATTTCTGGGGTGTGTAAAGCAATTTCAACAAAAAAAACGTCTAGCAGTGGGAAAAATTCTAGGGTACTTGATGTTTTACTAGCTTAAAATTATAATTAAATTAAATCAAAACTTTATTCTGAAATAATATAAAATTAGTATAAACCTGACTTGCAATGATGGGGGCTTACATAAACAATGTCGTGTCGTTCCAAAGTTGGGATTCCTCAATGTTTGACATTAATCAACATGCCATTTGTTCCCTTCCATTCAAAAGTTCAGGTTGGTTTCCTGATCAAGAAAGATCGATTGCATCCCTCCTTCTGAGCAACTCAATAATGATAAATGACCGAATTAGCACTTCAACATATAAAAAGCAGAATTGTGAAAAAAAATATGTTTTGTAATGTTGCTTCTCACCCATGCTTTTGTTCTCTTTAGAAAGTGATGTTCCTAACATTTCTCCAAAGGGAAATTTTGACAATTTTCCAAACTGGTGCAGCTATAAAGACAACCAAAAATGTTTAAAATGAGTACTATAAAAAAAAGTGTCTTATGTGTCATGCAACAAGATCAGAACCATCTTGTCAATAATCAAGCTTAACATATAAACTTTTAATGCATCCATTCATGCTATCAAAGCAATACAGAATCTTGTATGAAACTTACGAGAGGTGAGCTTGATCCACATGAAGAAGCTACGAGATAACTGACATATTCTCAACATGTTTCTCCTTATTTCCGCGTGTCATAAGAGGCAACTTCTAGACCAATAGAGGATAGTATATAGAAGCATTCAAGCCACTCCAAAATAGTGCTCAAACTTCATCTTCTATTACCAATAATCCTGACAAGAGCACGTTCCATTCCTAAAATGTTGATAACGTATAATGTCCCTTACTGCAATTTCATGTCCAACAATCTTAGAAATAAACTTGACAGCATTGCGACAGTCACCACATACACGAAGGTTATTTATTATTCGAATAGGGGCCCTAGGAGGTGTGCTCATAAGCCCAAATGCAATGGCTAGCTTCTCATTCTGATGGTAGAGGACACGTTCCTTATGTTCATCCTCCATATCATGGAGGAAAAAGTTTGTGTTCGGTACATACCCTGCCTCCTCCATTGGCCCGGCCAATGTATTCAACATTGCATGAACTTCCTCTATTTGTGGGTGTGATCTATCTTCTGACATTAATGCATGTACTCTATTCTTGACCTCAATCCAGCTGAACCCTGGCTTCTTTTTAGCATCTTTGTCTTTCATCATTTTTCTAATCTTGGCTGCATCATCCCACCTACCAGTTGTAGAATAGATATTTGAAAGCAGCACATATGCAGACGTATTTTGCGGCTCCAAATCGAAAAGCAATTGTGTGACACACTTTCCTATTTATATATTGCCGTGAACTCTGCAAGCACTGAGCAGTGCCACCCAGATACTGACATCAAGTTCAAATGGCATCTTATTGATGAAATCTTCTACCTCGTCTAGACGACTAGCACGACCAAGAAGGTCAATCAGGCAAGGATGATGATCCATTCTTGGTGTGATGTTATGTTCATGCCTCATGGAATGAAAGTAATAATGTCCTCGATCTACTAGACCTATATGGCTGCAAGCAGAGATAACACCAAGGAAGGTTATGGCATCTGGCCTAATGCCTATCAGTAGAATTTGCTCAAAACGTCTCAAGGTTTCCACCCCATCCCCATGTTGATCATGACCAACAATCATTGCATTCAATGAGACAACATCACGCTCAATCATCTTCTCGAAAACTTTCCGTGCATCTTTTATGCCTCCACATTTGGCATACATAATAACCAGGGCGTTGACCATAGACATGGGTGACTCAAACCCCATACAGAAAATGTGGGCATGGATGTGTCTTCCATGCTCAAGAACTGCTAGGTTGGCACACACACTAACAATGCTAGCAAAATTTGCCTCATCTGGCTTCAAACTAGTGTGTTTCATTTGAAAAAAGAGTTTTAGAGCCTCTTCACTATACCCATGCTGCACATACCCTACAATCATTGCATTGCAGGAGACCATATCTTGTTTAGGCATTTTGTCTAACACTTGATGGGCATATTGTAGGCTGCTAGATTTAGCATACATGTCTACAAGAGCACTTCCAACGAACATATTTGAGTCAAAACCAGTCTCGATAATGTGGTCGTGAAGTTATTTACCTTCTTCAAAAGCAGGTAAACTGGAACTTACAGTGAGAATGCTTTCATAAGTGAATTGATTCAGTTTCACACCTATATGTTTCATTTGGAAACTAAGCTTTAAGGCCTCCTAATAATGGCCATTATGTGCATAGCCTGCAATAATTGCATTCCATGAGATTAAGTCTCATTCCTACATATTATCAAACACACATAGTGCATCTTCTACGGTTTGAGTTTTGGCATACATTGTAACAATAGCATTGCACACGGAAACTTGGGACTGAAATCCACTTCTGATAATGTACGCATGGACCTATCTTCCAAACCTAAAATCAATGAGAATAACACACGCATTGACGACACTGACAAATGTAAACTCATTTGGCTTCATACCGGTCTGGTGAATTTGATTAAAAAACCTTGTGGCCTCGTCTGCTTGCCCATTTTGGGCATATCCTGGAACCATGGCAGTCGAAGAAACAATATTTCGAACCGGCATTAAATAAAACATTTGGTGTGCACCATCTACTGTCCCACATTTGGCATACATATCAACAAGAGCAGTCCCGACAAATACATTTGACTCAAATCCAAGCTGAACAACCTGTCCATGAATTTTCCTCCCATGTCCTAAATCCACCATGCTTGCACATGCACTTACAACGCTGGCTAAGGTGAACTCATCAGGTTTCGTGCCCATCCATTGCATCTGGCCATATAAATCCATGGCTTCAACCTAATCACCACATCGGGCATATGCCGCAATCATTGCATTCCAGGAAACTATGCTACGTTCATGCATTTTGTCAAACAGACATCATGCATTTTCCACATACCCACATTTTGCATAACCTGTAAGAACCGTAGTCCATGAACAGACATCTCATTCAGGCATTGTGTCAAACACTTGGCATGCATCCTTAATTCTCCCACACTTCACATACATGTCAATCATACAATTCCACAAATAGATGCTTGGCTCAAAGTCGGTTTTAACTATATGGCCATGAACCGTCTTGCCCTCTGCTAGGGGTCTGCTATTTCCGCACTCCAGCAAGCGGCGAACATAAATATTAGGATCCACCTAAAAAAACCCACAATATGTAGAATTCAGAACACCTATATCATGGCTACTTCCCTATTCTTCTTTGGGATAATCTTTGAGAGCATAACCAAACTCTCTCTGCTTATTCACCCAATACCTACACTCTAGATGAAACACCAATGTATTCAAAATGCTTCTCTGAGTATGATGATGGTGTCTGACTTGTTTTAAACAAGTGAATTCTGATAAGATGAATGGCACTGACATCATACTCAGAGAATCATTTTGAATACATTGGTGTTTCATCTAGAGTGTAGGTACTCGGTACAAGTAAAGTTAGGTTCATGTTCTCAACCATAATCACTGCCTGGTTCATGACCAACATCATGATAGGATAGTATAATATTGTGAAATATTATCTTGGAGCATTCAAGGCATTCAACCCATATTATATATACTATTACTTTCATGAATATCACTAATAAGGATGGGTGATTCTTGGAGGTGTAGTCTTATGTATAACAAGTATTGATTATTCGCATGATGATATGTGTCTCATTTTATCATATAGTATACTTGGAACTGTTTTCTAACTCAATTGATAAATCCATACCAATGATTTTCTCAAACAAAATTCATAACTTCATCCCAATTATTTATGTTAATGCTATACAAATAGAAATACTAAAGTGCTTTGTTCTGTCTGGATCCAGGTGCCGAGGCCATGTTTGCAGACTTGGGCCATTTCAACAAGAAATCAATCCAAGTCCAAGTTATATGTCAAGGACAAAATTATTAGTATTTCATCATACCTGCGTGCTTCATCCTCCTTAAGTTTTAGTACCATAATGAGAAATTTGGGTTGTTTGTTGCAGCTTGCTTTCTGTGTGTTGGTTTACCCATCTCTGCTTATCACATATACGAGACAAGCGGCTTATTTGATAAAAACCCAGGGGACATATGCTTTACATTTTACAAAGCAATACCGCAGCCTGTGTATTGGTCAATGTTCATTGTTGCCACTTTGGCAGCCATTGTAGCCAATCAAGCATTGATTACAACAACATTCTCAATCATAAAATAGTCCATGGCTCTTAGTTGCTTCCCTCGAGCTTATTTTCCACCACAGGGATGAAAAAGGTTGCCTTATTTCATATCATAATGTACTGATATTCAGTATATAATGAAAATTCTAAGCATTTACCATGTTTTAAATATGCATTCATTTTTAAATTTATGGTAGATTATCTATGCTTTTATTTAGCAGACGTGTTGCTCATCAATCTAGGGTGGAGACTAATGAGCATGCATGACCTTTGAGTCTATATAGACGATACATATGAATCATGATTTGAAATCTTGGCATTGTAGAAGAAGATTACCAAAGTTCTATGATTTTTAGGTTATCATTAGATAGGTAAAAGATGGACAAGATGTCACAATGTGTTTTTAAATTATGTTTAAATTATGTTTTGGAAGAGGTAAAAGTTTTGAGAGCGTTTTCAATTTACTTCAGTTTTGATAGTGGATATGTGAGCTGGGATATATGGAGATAATTAGAGCTATTTAATCCTGCTCATTATTTGGTGAATTTGAGATTCAAAGTTTGTCTACCAAATGTTTTACAACAAATTGACAACATTGGCTAGCTTGCTGCTTGAATCTGCATCAGCTCTTGAAACATCACCACTTATGGATTACCAACGGATAATAATAGCATATATATGGTTACATATTTTATTTTTCTTACTTATATTTTTACTGGTCTTGATGGTGCTATTTTGGTTGTGGCGAATTTTAAGAAGAATTGATGATGCTCCTTTGGAAGTGCCAGCCCTTGATGCTCAATTGTGATGTAAAATATAGGAAGATAGAAACCTTTGCATTGTTGTATTGATAATATGTTTTTTTTATTGACTTTGGGACATGGAAAAACTTGTTTCCCTCACTGGTGAGAATATTAGAAGGATAATCTATGATAAATAGTGCATGGGACATCGTTTACACAAAATATTTTGCTTATACTACCCTTCACTCTGTTTTTTGCTATCTCTGAAGGCGTTTATCTATCATCTGTATTGAATAAGGTACCACAGGGACTCGGGAGGTTGGTGTCCCTTCCTAATTGCAACAATTTTTCTGACCATAATGTTCTCTTGGAACCATGGAAGGCAGAAAAGTATAAATATTTAGCACGGAGAAAAGCATAGAAGGTTTGAATGGATTGCTTGCCAGGGTGAATTCACATGTACTAGGAATTTGTTTCTTCTACAGTGACCTTATTTCCGGCTTACCACCGATTATTGAGAATTATGTAAAGAATGTGGGTTCTCTGCATGAAGTTCTTGTCATTGTCACCATAAGAAGGGTTCCAGTCAAGACAATGCTTTTGTCAGAGAGATTTATGGCTGGAAAACTAGAGCCAAAGGGTGTATATAAATGCATAGCCCAATATGAGTACCAACCTATGTGTTACAGGCCCAAGCCACCAAACAACACTTTTCCCATGTTAGGTCCCTTCAAATCTTGAATCTAAGAAGCCCCATAGGAGCAACAAAATGAAAATGATACCTAGAATATCACTCTTCTTGCCTAAGCCACCAATCCTAGCAAGGCTTAAGTGTTGACAATAATACTGAGAGGGGGGGTGAATCAGTATTATTAAATTCTTTTACCAAATCTTTCTTATTTATACTTTGAATTATTTTTGCATACCAATACCATAAATAATGAGCATGAACAAGAAAATCAGACAGTCACATCAAAGAACACCAGATATAAGGTGGAAACCCAATGTGGGTGAAAACCACCTGCTTGCAATATGTCTCTATCTTCTTCCAAATTAGAAACTCCTTTTACAATGGTCTTGTACTGGTGCAGTCCTTTACTAGTACCAGCGCAACATGCTGAGAGCTTTCAAAACTCTCTCTGTTTTCCAGTCTCTCCTGAAAGGGAGCTACAACCCCTACTTCTTTTCAGACCACTTTTCATAAAAGTTTTCAAACTGGATCCATATACATAATGATTATCAAGTACATGTAAATTATATCAGTCAACTGTAATACCAGATCAACAATAACAGACAAAACCCAGAACACCTTTTCACAGAAAAATTCAATAACAGAAGATCTTAACACAGATACGCGGTTTTCCTTCTACTGGCCTGCGTTGCTACGCAGTTCACCTTCTGCCTCTCTGCGTATACCCGCAGTTCTCCTTCTTGTTGGACTGCGTGGACACGCACTGCTCCTTTCACTGCACTGCGTACAGTACGCACCCAATGACACTATCGCGCCGCGTACTTTCCAGAAAGTACGCACTCAAAGGAATAATCGCGCCGCGTGCTGTTGCAGAAAGCACGCACCTGAACGACTGTCGCCCTGCGTACCTACGCACTGGGCCTTTGCCACTTCTGCGTACCCACGCAGGTAACCTTCGGCACCTCTGCGTACCCACGCACTGAGCCCTCGGCGCCTCTGCG